>JAYXIM010013392.1:0-80569 GCA_037575425.1 Anastrepha fraterculus | reverse complement strand
TTGTATGGTCGATCTTTAGCTTCTGGGCGATGCTACCGCTCAGCTTTGACTTTTTTCCCCTTCTCACTCTCTTGGAAGCATAGGGCCTCGACAAGACTCAGTCTTGCGTTGGTTTCGTTAATCAATTTTGATTTCGGACAAGGTAGGTGGTTAGCCTGCCGCTACCAGTCCTAAATAGTGGGAATGCCCACCTGTCGTTGCTTAGGAACAACGCCTTCTTACTGCATGGGGCGCCATCTGTGATTCACATTTTTCTGGCAGAAGGATCCCACAGATGGTTGAGGACTTCGCTAAATTTGGTGTGTCTGCGCTATTAGCCGCTTTTTGTACTATGTGCTTTTCTTTGTTTGCTTGTTTAGCAGCGACGATGCAAATAATGCGCTGACTACTGTGCGGGAGGATGGAAGGATGAGATTTTTTTGTTGTTTTGGTTGAAGAATGAATTTATTCCTTTGTTGTTTAGAAAATTATTTGTGACTTTTATCGACATTTTCTTAATATCAAAAAGCTCACGGAATCGATGAAACCAAAATTGCGTAATTCAGCAGCTTCTGCATTTCGCCTTTATCAAATAAAAACTAAAAAATTTGCCAAATTTTCTCTTTGTTGGCTTCCCTTGTTAACACCCTGTAACTCACCACTGAATGAAGCGTATAAAAAACAGCAAAGGAATTTTTTAGTATGAAATATCAACTTGACAACGAGCATAAACTTTAAATTGTTTGATCGATACTTTACGAGATATAGATCACCACAGCCATCTACCGAGAAAATAATGGATTTATTTTTATTATTGATTAAAAGAGAAAACACTCAGCTCCTTGAGCAAATATTAACAAAATTTGCGTATAAGCAAAAAAAATTGTTTTTATCATTTTTAATTAGTTTTGCGTTTAAATAATTTTAATAATTCATTTTAATTTTAATTAATTAATTTTAATAATTTTTAATAATTTTCGTACAACTTATCACAAAACCATTATTAATCACAAATAACCTAAATAATCATGTCCTTAAGCATTTCCAGAAGTTCTTCCCTATTAGCCGCCAATTTCATTGATTCCATTATAGCCACTTCGATTAGGCGAAAATTTGGAACTGCATTTGCGCCGTCTTTATTGCTGCCCAACAACAATGCGGCAATATGGCTATTGCCTAAGCTTTATGGCGTTGCCAACCATTCATGTAATGTACAAGTACACAAATTGAGAAGAAGCCGAAGCGAATGCGCACAATTCACTTTCGCAAATCCCACTTAATACAGTCAAATAATACAAAATGTCTTTAGCTGGCTTTTTGTGTTGTGTCTGTGAGTATATGTGTTCGTTTTCTTTGCTTCTGCTTCAATGTATTTATATACACCCCACTTATCAGCCCCATTGCTTGGCAACACTTACGCCACCCCTCTAATTCAATTCCATTTAATACCCTTCATTTGTTTTCAATTTTCGCCTTTTGTTGAACTTTGCTACACCTTTACCTCCACTTTGTTACTGCGATATCCTTGGGCGCATACCGAGGGCCACACATACACTCACGCACACACCCTTAATAGCATACAAATCTATCAAAGTAGTTTGCCGCCAAACGCCTTGCAAATGCTCAAGTATGCTTGGCTCACCAGCAAAACCACTAGAATAGCTAGTAGTGCAACAACAACAGCGACCCGCCCACGCTCTCCGTTACTATTAGTGCCGGCTTTGTCAGTGCGTATTGCCGCAGTGTTTACTTAATTGTTTTCAAAAGCTATGATTGTTGTTGTTCATCTGTTGTTATTGTTGTAATTTGTTTGCTTGGTTGGCTCTGTAGGAGGTACCAACTCCCCAAACCGCGTAAATCTACGCAAATCAATCGGCGTTTCTTAGCTGTGCTGTTGATTGATATTGTTGTTGTTGTTGTTTCTTGGCGTTGCTGCGTGTTGTTATTAATGTGGCTTCACTGTTATTTCGTGCAAAGTTTGATTTTTGGCAAAAAGTCAACAAAATGCGCAAAAACGCCAGCATCGCCAGCAATGGCAACCACAGCAAAGTAAAAATAACCAAAAAAAGCACAAGCAAAGTGGGCAATTTCGGAAAAGTGAAAATAACTTTCATAGATTTGTATCTTAAATGCTGTTGTGCGGTTTCGTCATTGTTGGCTGAGCTGAGCAAGTAATTGAATAATTTCGATCAATTTTAGAGTTTCATTGTATAGGCCCTGAAAATATTCCTCGTGGTGGAACAGCTTTAATATTATTCGTAAAGCAAAAGTAACAAAAATGTCCAGCAAAAAATGTTTTCAGCATATTTTGCGGTAACTCACTTCATTTGTTATAAGTGAGATGAAAAACACCGCTTCATTAACACACTGAGGAACTCCTATTGACGCTATCTTATGAAAGGCGAGCCTTTGTGTCATATAATTTGAGTCCGACATACTATTTTTTGGGGCTGTACGTCAAACCACTGGCCTATGCCTGACTATGGACTTGGGTCCTACGACATCCGGAGTATTATTGGCAAGATAAGGCTGGTTATTCTACAAAACTGAACGGACACGATGATCTTCTTAAGATCTAAGCACTCTCAACTATCTCCGATAGAACTCAGAAAGTACTATCATGTCAATCGCTGCTTCAAATAATCTAATTGGACTAGCCAAGACAGCTGTTGGCGCAACTACCGAACTTAAAATGTAAAATTTGCTTCTCCCCTTTACGTATGGGCTTTCTGACCCTAAATGCAGCAATATTGAATGCTAACACAACCGTCGATTTGCTAGTCAAAATCAGTAGTTTTCCTGCCAAATTCAACATCCAGCTCGGTTTGGTCTAAGGACAAAATTGAGCAGCCTAGGCGAAGCATAGGTGCGCTTGCTTTAATTAGTGAATGGATTTTAGGATAATAATTTGAACTTTTAACAATTTAGGCGGTGGAAAATAGTTCACATTTTCGTATATTATCATCATCACCATAAATTCCTAGAGTTCCTGTTTGGAACATAGGGCGCATACTATAATATTTCGGAAATATTCGCTGAAAATGTCTAGTCAATTGAAAAAGTAGTTTCCCACATAACCACCAAATAGGGAGAGACTCTCGGACCGCCCATGGCTCAAATAAAAATGTTTTCGCAGTCGATTGTGACAGTAATTAAAAAGCCACTCTATGATTTTGAATGAAATTTATATATTCAAAGGATCGTACGTATAAACATTCGAAGAAGAAAAGGAAGATACAATTCTGCACCTTGTGTGCCACTGTCCTGACCCATCCAGATGAAGATTCACCGCTTTAGGCAGATAATATTTGAATGCGTTGAATGATCTTAGCACTGCGATCAGGTATTTTCTCTAATTTGTGAAAAGTTCACATTGGTTTTAGGTAGATTGTGACAAGTTCTTCATGCCGCATAGCCGTGGCCTATGAACCAGATTGTGTCGCATAGTAGACAGCCGCTACAGCCTAATCTAACCTAAGTATACACATCGGGTACGAGTTGAAACTGAGAGATATCGAAAGGCGATTTTTTGCTTGTAAGCGAACTGTTATTTTAAAGACAAATATAATTAACTGGTGACGAAAAATCGGTTCGCTACTAATGAGATTTGCTATGTGTGTTATATTACGTACTATTAGAACCGCAAGTATCCGTCACAGGAGCCCAGCATAGAATACAATTAATATCATTGAGCCGAGCTCGGAAAGAAAAAACGTGACCAGTGTCAGGAACGCTACATCAAAGTCATTCTCTGGGGTTACTATGTCTCAAATAGAGACATAGACATAGACTTTTGCTCTCATTTTGTATTCATGCGAATTTTTTTTTTAATTTTTTATCCAAAAAAAAACATGATTCCCTGTACAAAATTTCTTTCATACAAAGTACAAGTGCGGAAGCCTTTTATACAGTAGAAAATGTTCAGTAACGTATGGGAAAAACTTCTTCTAAAATCAACGAGAATTTCGAGCAATTTTAGACTTAAAATAAAAAGTTGAATTTGCAACTTTTAAATCTTGTTGATATATATCTATATATTTTTTAATTTGCTACATTTTTTTTAAATTTTTAGACTACTTTTCTTTGAATTTTTGAAAAACATCTCCTATCAGATGTATGCTAAGTTTTTTGGTATTAATAGCTGAGACTATGTTCAGTAATCCATTAGGGTTTTATAGTGGTATACCATTAAATTTCCGAGTCGTATTGAAATACGTGCAGAATAGTGCTCAAAGTTTACAACTTTGATTTGTAAGGCTCTTAATAACAAATATCGAAAAAATTTTGCATGAAAAATATTACGAATATCGTAAAAAGAAGGAAAAGAAATTACTTAATTATGTGAGCATAAGTGTACATAGAAGCACCTGAAAAAAAATTTTTTTTATAGAATCCTGTAAACTCTCTAAAATAAAATAGAAATGTAATTAAAAAACAAAAATATTTATCGCGTTTTTCAAAGGTAATTTTCAAACGTTGGCGGCACGGGTAAATATTAAACAAATAAATAAAATATAGAAAATATAGATAAATAAATAAATTACAAAATAGCAATATAAAAAAAAATAAAAAATAGGTGTCTAATTTTTTGGCTATAGAACAAATTTACAAGGTAACACCAACAACAAATTTTTTTTTATTTCGATCCTTTTCTACATGCATACGCACATTTTCATCTTTTGATGAGCCAATTAACAAATTACACGCCATTATACACTCGAACTGTATTTATGTTTAATTTTAATACTTTTCAACATCTGTCAAATGAATTATTTCATATACATCGGCTACAATTAAAATTAGTCAATGAGCCAATAAACCAATTTGACTTGATCAAATACAGAATGAGTAGCTGCTGAATAATTTAACGCAATTAAAATAAACAATAAACTAACCAATAACAATAAAATGGAATGAGAAAATAAAATCAGTGAGACTGAATGCATTTAAGGAGCCAGTAGCTGTGCCCGAAAGCGAAATTTTTTTTTTCATTTAATTATTTACAATTTCAATAAAAATATTGTACATAGCCATATTTTTGCATAATTTAATAAAGCGCAGTAAAGTTCATAAAAAAATTGTTTAATTTAAATTTCACAATGAGTTTAAAAATATTAAAGCTTTGCCATAGCCAATAAATGATAGGAAAATAATTTAGTTTTTATCTTTTCACAGTTGTCGGTGCATTATTTATGAATGATTGCTACTCTCAAAACAGCAATCAAAGCAGCAGCAGCCCAATTTAACGCGCTGTTTATTTTTTGTATGTAAATGAGGGTTAAAAGGAAAAAGTTTAATCCGCAAGAATGACAATAATAAATCGGGTTTTATTATAGCAGTAAGAAAAAAAATTCGCGCATTTGTGCAGGTCAATAGTTTGTACTTTTTTCTATAGCTCATGGCTGACATCGCAATAGAGGCCAGTAAAAAAATGCCTTTGTCAAAAAATTATTAAAAAAGATATAAAAAATTATAAATGAAAATAAACAATTACAAATATGGAAAGTGCAATATTTATTGCACTGCAGGCGCGCAGCTTTGATTTGATTGTCATGCAATTAGGGATTTTAAAATAAATATTCTTTCAACTGTAAAAGGTGTTGTATACAGTGTTATTTTTTTTTTATGTTATTAATTTTTTTTTTCTTAGGAAATTGTACTTACAATTAAAGCTTAATTACAACAAATATTTATGTTTTGCTATGTTTTGAAGCATCCATTTTTTGGACAGTGACAGCATTTTTTTTCCTGAAAATATTGACAGAAAGTCAGTATCAGTCGCGAAACATCAAATGGAAATGTTTGTTATTTTTGAGGGTACTAATAATAAGGCAAAACAAAATTTGTTGAGGTAATTTTTTTTTTTACTTTTTAAACATAAACAACTATAAATAAATAAATAGAGAAAATATTGTCCACCCTGTAACTTAAAAAAGTTAATATTTTGTGTCGTTCAATAAGTATCCTTGCGTTAATATTTTTTTCGTTTTGAATTTTTAAAAGTAACCCACTGTATGGACCACTCTGTACTTAATAAGTGTTAGTTTTTTGTGTCATTCGATGCGTATTTTTGCGTTAATTTTTTTAATATTTAAAAATAAACTACTATATGGATCACCCTATACTTTAAAAGTGTTAATGTTTTATGTCGTTCGACGGTTATTCTTGCGTTTATATTTTTGTTTTGATTTTTGTGAATTTTTGAAAGGAAACCACTATATGGCCCACCCTGTACTTTAAAAGTGTTCGAATTTCGTGCCGTTCTGTAGGTATCCTTGAGAGTATCTTGTTTATGGTAGCTGGCTTGAGAATAATGAGTTAAAACCATATCAGCATCTACTCCTTTTACTTTTAGTTTCAAGAATTTCGTCTGCAGTGCAACCAAGCTTGAAGATCACTCGGTGAATATGGAGTTTGCTAAGCTTTATAGAAATAAGTAGCGCAACCGAAGACAATTCAACTTCTACTGAAAAAATTTGGTTAGAGTAGTTCCTTTGCAATATCAAATTCCTAGCCGGGATGTTAAGTCTAAGTAGTGGTGCTAATGGAAGTTGTAGGTAGCGAGAAAGTTTCGTTGAATTATTTACAGAATCGGGCAATGATCCGATTGTTTATATTAAGGAAATCTCGTACCTCAAGAGGCTGCGACGTGTCACACCGCTCGTGTAACCACTGAGTTATTGGAAGCAATGTTTCCATAACCATTTATTGAAATTGAATTCTCCAAAGTTTATGCAAACAAAATTTAATACCCTCAAACAGCTTAAGGTCACGTTTACGCCCGATTTAATTTGAACCCAAGTGCTGAGAGTGGTGATGGAAAACAATGAAGAAAAATCTTCGATGGCCACCCTCAATTTTTTTTATCCAAAAAAAAACAAAAATAATAATTATTTTCTAAATTTTTTATTCTATTTTTTTCTAAGTTTTTTAAAATTCAATAAATTATAAGAAAATAATTTTTTTAAGTAATTAAAACAAAAAAATAAAAATTACGTATTTTATTTTGATTTTTAAAATTTTTTTTTTAAGATTTTTTTGAAATTCAAAAAATTATGGGAAAATATTAAGATTTTTTTAATAAATTGTTTCTTCTTGAAATAATCAAACTAAATTAAGAATTACGAAATTTCGCGTATTTTTGGTAACAATTTTTTAACTTTCTTGACAGTTGACTTTGATTTTTATATTTACATATTTTGCAATTTTTTTCTAAAGATTTTTTTGATTTCACTTTTTCTTTTTTTAATTTGTTTTCTTCAAATTATACAAAAGTACAAAATTACGTATTTTATTTTGATTGATTTAATTTTTCTAAACATTTTCCTTTGATATATTGCGCATTCAACAAGTGATTTTAATTGCGGATGGAAGCGCGTGTTGTTAAAAAATAAAATGGAATCTTCGAACGCGTATAAGAGGCATATTTTGTATTTTTTTTATAAAAGTGGTAAAAATGCAACAACGGCTGCTGCAGAAATAAACACTGTTCACGGAGAGGATACCGTGAGTGTGAGGACTGCGCAAAAGTGGTTTTCAAAATTCCGAAGTGTTAACTACGACGTGGAGGATGCCCCGCACGCTGGTCGTTCTGAAGTCTTTAACTCTGACACCTTGCTCGAACTCGTGGAAGCTGAGCCGAATTTGCCAGTCGATATGATAGCTCAGAGGTTAAATTCATGGCATGGAACAGTTCACAGGCACCTGGTTCAGTTGGGAAAGGTTTCAAAGCTGGGAAAATGGGTTCCACATAGACTTTCCGTCGCCAACCTTCAGCAGAGAGTGATTGTGTGTTCTCATCTGCTGCAACGGCTTGAAAATGAAAGTTGTTTGATGATAAATGGATCTTTTACAATAATCTTCTTCGCAAACGCCAATGGTTAGATAAACATTAAACACCAGAACCTACCCCTAGAGATGGCCTTCACCTCAAGAAGATTCTCCTGTCTATTTGGTGGGATATGGCCGGTATTGTTTATTATAAACTTCTGGAACCAAACCAGACGAAAAACTGCTGCTTAATATTCCCATCATCTATCAAACCTGAATGAGGCACTTAACAAAAATCGACCGTCTTTAGTGAATAGACGCAAAGTTTTGTTTCACCACGACAACGCAAGACCTCATACCGCAAAGTAAACATTAGGCAAGCTGAACGAGCTGGGAGATTGCACCTTGAGATTATCACCTTTTCGGTGGACTTCAGTCCCATATGAGTAACAAGAACTATTCCTCGAAAGAAGCTATAAAAAGTGACATCGAAGCGTATTTTGGCTCCAAGGAAAAACAATTTTTTGAGCAGAGAATTAAAAATTTGGCTAAACGTTGAGAAGACATTGTAAATAATGAAGGAAAATATATTATTGATTAATAAATACTTTACACATCTTTTTATTAATTTTAAAACCACCTTTAAAAATGGCACGAACTTAAATACAAAAATTTGCGCATTTTCGTCATATTTTTTTATTTTCTTTCTAAGTACTAAGGTAGTGTCTTAGTACGCAACATTTTATTTCTCTTTTTTAATGGTTTTTTGATGAAGATTTTTTTCCCATTTTTTTCTTGTTTTTTTTTATTTTTTTTTTGTTTGTAATAGTCCTTTAAAGTAAAAAATAATAAAAGGTTGCATATTTTAGTTTTTGATATTTTATGTAACAAATACTTTTCCTGTCATTTCCCGTTCCTTAAATATTGTCCTGAAATAAAATAAAAAGATAAAATACGCTAATTTTGATGTCTAATAATTTCATTATTATTTAAAATTTTTTGCTGAATATTTTCTTTTCATTTTAGTTTTCCTCAACTGATTCTTATTTTTTTTTTTTTTGACATTTTTTCCTCAAAAATGAAGCGTTATAATTTATTCTCTATAATTTTTTACTTTCTTAAACTAAAACAAAAAATTTTCCAGTTGAATATTTTATGGTTTTGAAAATTTTTAGTTTTCGTTTTTTGTTTACAAAAAATTAAAAAAAAAAATAGAACTTTCAGCACCTTTAATTCAACATTTGAAAATTTTTCAACTTTTGCCTCTTCTCATATTAACGCATTATTTCCCATAGTAAAAATGGCTCGGAAGCGATATTTTATGAAATTTTTTCCATAAAAATTCTGAATATTTAATTACATTTTTAATACATTTATTGACCTGCATTGTATATTTCATACTTTGTAATGCAATAAAATCGCGCAGGTAAAAAAATAATAATAATTAAATTTACTCGCCTGCCCAGTTTCATATTTCCAAAGATTTCTGCTGCAAATTTTATAAATTTTTTCCACTCATTATTTGCACTTTATGCCTTCAAACGAATGTCGCTACAATTCGCTGGCTTCACTCAATAAATGCAAATGAAGTTATTGACGCGAGAGAAAATAACGATAATAATCACTTTATTTCATTTTATTTTACACTTTTTTTTTATCATACGCTTTTGCATATTTTGCATGCTTTCGATAATTTTATTGCATTGTTTGCTGCAGTCTAAATGCATGAATAATAAATAAATTTGTCTCGCAAAAAATTTCCGTTAAAAATATATAGAAAATATGCAAAGTCGTTAAAGTTAAAACAAAAAATAACAAAAAAGCAAATATTGAACAGTAGAAAAATGTGGAACCAGAAGTGGTAGTCATGAATATGTGACATGAACATCATAGAAATTGCCAAAGCAGCTTTTCCACTGCTAGCATGAGCTCCTTCTCAGCGTTAAATACTGCGTCAAAAATTTATTATCAAAAAACACATATAAATTGTTTTGCCAACGCTAAAAATAAGGTAACTCACCAAGAAGCAGCGAGCAACTTTTCTACGGGCAACACACAAAAATTCTATCGTTAGCTACTAACGCGACTCCTTCTCCTCTACGCGCCTGCTGTTTTGCCAATTGTCAAATCAAAGTGACGCCATATGAACAACTACGAGAGCGAAGCCTGCCAGCAGCCATTTTTTTCGACTTTCACTTTAGCGATTGTTGATTTTTTATGGCTGCTCCTCTGTTGACCCATAAAAAAGTCGTAAATAAACAATCTTTGACTCGTTCAATACGAGTAAAAAAAACGAGAGTGAGAAAGAATAACAACAAAGCAAAGCATCAAATAAAAATTGTTAAAAAAAAATCAAAAAAGTGTGTCGCGCAAGCTACTGAACATAGCGCACTCTATGTGGGACGCCGCGTGGTATGAGTAACCTTTCATATTTTCTGTTCTGTGGCTACGATGTGTATGAATGTGAAGTTTTTTCAGCTATACCACAACAATTTGTTGGCATGTTTTGTTAAAGTGTCCATATACGTAGGAGAATTTGCAACAAAAACAACCACAGGCGAGAAAAAATATATAAATACAATACAAAAAAGGAAGGAAAGCATAAAAAATAAAAAAAAGTTATGTACCAGCTCAGCAGGAAGTGGCCCTAAAACTAGCTGCATTTTGTAGCAGTGAAACCCACGGCGACGCGGCATTATAATTTGCTATATTGTCGCTAAATAGCAACTAAAGTATAGCAGCTTAGGCATGCATGTATAAAATAGGCAGAGGTGCACATCGTGCGAGGAGTTGCTTTGAAGCAAAATTTGTACGATAAGGTACAAATTTATGGCTCAGCAGAGGGTTTTCGGTAGAAGTCATTCCACTAAAACTTTTACAGAACCTAGAAAACATTATATTTAATGCAGAAGCGCTCACTGTTACAGGCTGTGGCTTTGAGTTTATATGAATAAATGAATAAAATTTTGAGATTGGCACTTCGACCCCATGGCCTTTTGTGCCCTCTACTCCCCAAAGTACCTCATTCAAATCCAGTTCCCTTGTTGAACTTAAGGTAGCGCTATGTTGGATTGACAGTATGGATTTACGTTCTGAAAGCATCTGGTCGAGATTTCTTAACCTTCTCTGCAATATAGGGTCACATTCAAGAAGAAGGTCTTTTGGAGTATTAGGGGACTGGTCGTCAACTGCGATGGATTCATATAATGATTAGGATTGCTAGCGTACTCTGAATGATTACTGCTTTTTGGGCTAAGAGAAGAGAATTAGCAGCATTATAGATATAAAGATTATAAGCCTTATGGCTTAAATAAATTCGAGGGCAGCTGACCAAAGAGCACAATTATTAAAATTATTCCTTTCTTTACAGGCATTTTCAGAATTCATCCAAACAAAAGTCAAATACAAATTCTAAATTTTTCTTTAAAACTTAACGATTTGTTGAACTGAAAGTAAGACCTAAACAGGGCATATAAACTATCACGGATAAGCCCATAGCATATACTTACACAAATATTTTCCCCTGGTTCCTAAATAAAATATGTGGCCTCCAGAGTCGGTAGTTTGGTTGATTGGTTAAAGTGGGGATTCATCCAGAATCCAACCAGCGCTTCCGCATTATTTTGTTGCCAAGTCCTCGTTACCAACTGCCACATCCTCGTTCATAGTATTTAGTGGAAAATGCGGAAAACCGTTTGCAAAAAAAAAAAATATAAAAAAACTCCGCTCATCAGATGAGAAAAAAATCCAACAGTTGTTAGCATAAAAGATTATTACAAATCAACGCCAGCTTTTATGAATTCCACTCGTCAGACGGAAAAACCGCAAAAGTTGTCAAGAAAAAAAACGCGACTTTTTTGCCGGTTAAAATTTTCACACTTATTTACTACAACTCCTTCAGCCAGAATTCAGATTTAAAAAATTTTTAATTTAGACGAAAATTTATTGAATTTTTTTTTAATGAAATTTGAAAGTTTCTCTTATAAGATTTTGATGAAAACATAAATAATACTGTTTTATAAAAATAGCAAAAACATAAAAAAAAGTTTAATACTACAGAATATCACCCTACATCCAGGCATCCTCGCCGATGTAGCTGTCGATCTAGGCGAATGTGTTAAGTGCACTTATAAAATATATTTTTAACCTAAATACTTGTAAAAGTAGAACAACAATGCATGCATTATCACGTAAAAACCAAAATAGCAACACATAAGGGCCAGGTACACTGTATACGCATACATATACACACACAGAGTTGACTACTACTGCATATGTTTTAGGGTTCGGCGCCACTAGCTGTGCTAATTTTATGGCAAGAAAACTGCACAGTTAGACGAAGTACAGAGAAGTAAAGTGTAAGAGCTGCTTTTTATGAGAAGAAGAAGTTAGTCTTTATATGCGACAAGCGAAAATCACAAATTGGAGGAAAAGCACGATTAAACACTTTTTATTTCAGAATAAAAGCACAAGAAATGTTCTAATACTTTTTCGCTAGCTGTTCTCAGTGGGCATCACATGAAGTTATTATATTCAATTGAAAAAATATTCTTTAACAGTTTTGACTTTCGTGAAACCATTTATGTGTTGGAGTGTTTCGAACCAAGGGGAGAAAACACAGCCCAACATTTTCGAGATCATCGAATTTTGACTTGGTTTTGACTTCAGTTTCTGTACTTATCAAAGCTTCTATCGGCTCATACATTTTATTTGTTTTACAGTGCAAGCAAAAATTCAATATTTTCTTCAGTATTTCCACGACTAATAAGGTATTTCACACCAAGTTGACAGGAAAAAAAGAATGCTCTGGAATTCATTCATATACTAAGCTGCTATGCTTCTACTACGTATGACAGTGTACACCGATTTCGCTTTTTTTTATGTTGAATATTTATTGAGGCTTCTGGCGATTAACAAAATTGAACATGAAAATTCTTTTGCAGCAGTTTTTTATACCCAAAAAAAAATTCAAAATAATATCAAACTGTTTTGAAAATTATCTACGTTTTTAAACACTAAAGTCAATGTTCCAAATAATTAAAAAAGATATACTTACGATGGGTATACAAAATTTTTCTGCTTTTTTAAAAAACAAAATGAATATTTAGAAAAAAAACTGTTTTTGCGTTTTTATTTTTATTTCTTTTTGTTTTTTGTTAATTTTTGCAAATATAGCTATAATTATAATATGCTCACCATTCTACAGAGTAAAAAGGGGAACAAATCAAAATCATGACTTGTAAAGAAAATTTCCTCCATTTCTTCTAAACACCGAAATCTATTTTTTCTAAAAACGGTGTTTTTTATACCACACCGAAAGTAACACAATTCAATACCTTATTTTTATGTAATTTATTTTTTTTTTCATTCCCCTCTCTTATTTCAATATGTTTTATTTGAGGTGTAATTATTATTCGCTAAAAATTTTGAGAGTGGGATTTAAAAAAGAAAAAAAATCAATCATATACATATGTCGTTACGATGTATATAGAAAAATTTCTGCGCTTTTAAAACCAAAATTAATATTACAAAAAAAAATTGTTCACCAATCTGTTTTTGTTAATTTGCGCAAATATAGTTTTAGCTATTATCACAATATGTCGGTCATATCCCCCAGTGGGATCTGTAAAGAGGGAAAAAAATTCAAAAAAAAAAACATTACACTTAGCGATAGGTATTAAAATTTGCCTTTGTTTTTTGAACAACGAAACCAATTTTCCAAAAAAACTTTGTGTACCAAAATTCTTTTACCAAAAAAAAAATTTTTTTAACAAATTTTTTTTAACAAATTTTTTTTTACCAAAATTTTCTTTACCAAAAATTTTGTTTACCAAATTTTTTTCAAAAGAAATTTATTTTTTAAATTTTTTTTACCAAATTTTTTTTATAAATTTTTTTTTCAACCATATGTTTGGCAACTTCGACCAGTTTTATTTTTTTTTTTTTAAGAATCTTCAGTCATATTTATAATAATTAGAAGTACTAAACTTCGATACAAGAGCTATAAACTTTCTTTCAATACAATCCAACGCTAGAGATTACCAGTTTTTGACATCTAATTTTTTTATGTCCTCAGTGACGTTATGCAGCCAAGTTTTTTAGTCTGCCACATGGTTTTGAGCACAAGGATTGTAGTCAAGCAGAAGCTTTTGTGATCTATCCATGCGGAGGATATGATCTGGTGCGTATATATTTGATCATTTTATTCCTATACGTAAGAGAGGACCTCAACAAATTTCTTCCACTGGCCCCGATTTTGCGCCAGTAATTTAATTTCGTTCCATGTTTTTTTCGTCTTCCCCATTTCCATCTCTATCATCCTTCTCCATGTCCTTGACGAACTTCCTCTGCGGTGGCTGCCGTGCGGTTTCCATTCAGCTGCATTTCTTATGATGTCGTTGTTTGATCTGCGTAAGGAGTGGCCAAGCAGGTCCACCTATGTTTAGTAATGTTAATTTCAATCGTTTTTTGTGGCTTGCTAGAGCACGGTGTTTTGAATACTGATCTGATGCGTTGAGACTTGATAAATCTTACAATATATTCGCAATTGCAAAGACTTAGCAGCTCCTTATTGTGCCTGAGTCTGTACTCGCCATCTTCTACGCGTATTGGACCAAAAGCAATACGCAACATTTTGCGCTCAAATATTCTTAGATGCTCCTCATATCCAAGATGCATGCTCCAATCTTCCTGCCAATTATAATACATGTGTATATATATCAAATAGTAGTAGATAGCAAATTTGGACCGATTTTATTTTATTACTTTTGGTTTTAATTATATGTATATATATTAGCCCGGGTCGGTTTGCGGGGAGGCAAAAAAATCGCCCATTGCTCTGTGAAAATCATATTCTAGGGATCAAAATAAGAAACTTTGCCGAAGGAACCATACCTCTAAAACGAATTCTGATGTCCCCCAATTTGGGTCGAGCTTTTTAGTTTTTTTTCTATAACTCACTTAAATTAATTTTTTCATTTACATATGTTCTGACTAAATAAATTTCTTAAGAGAAAAAATAGATATTATTATAAATAAATTATAAATATTATCAAAAGTAAATAAAAATAAAGAAAAAACATAGCCATTTAGCTGATTTTTTCATGTAAAAGCCAAAAATGGTGATATTTTTAAATTGGGGGACATCAGAACTCGTTTTAGGGGTATGGTTCCTTCGGCAAAGTTTCTTGTTTTGATCCCTAGAATACGATTTTCACAGAGCAATGAGCGATTTTTAAAACGGCCCGCCCTAATATATATACATATATATATAATTGGCGCGTACATTCTTTTTGGGTGTTTGGCCGAGCTCCTCCTCCTATTTGCGGTGTGCGTCTTGATGTTGTTCCGCCATTGTTTTAATTTACTTTTATAATTTTACCTGGAGAATCTATGTTAGAACTGGTTCATTTTCCGAGAAGACTTTTGAATTGTTGTTATAAAGACATGCAACTTTATGTTCAGTGGAATGACGATTGCAGTATCAAACCTAAAAATACCCTCACACTTTGTTCTTCAGCTTTGGGGCAGCACTAAATCGCTATTTCTCTATATGCCTTTCTCTGTATTGCCAGGCATAACTTAAATCGCGTACATAACTAGACGACAAATGGCGAAGGGGGTATTATTTTCAAAGAGCTTAAAAAACGACATAAGTGCGTGTACGCTCTAAATTGGACTTTATTACTTTTGTACTCCGCAACTCTCGAGGATTTAACAATCAAGATCCTACTCCCCTAAGCTGCCAGTATGCACAGGTACTTATAGCTGAATGCTGCATAGTATATTTATATAGCTTCATAATGAGCGTATGCGTTTATAAATATTTATGCTATATAGACTTTAACACATTTGTCTGCACACACACATACTCGCATACAACCGCCTAAGTATATATTCTCGTTTGCTTCTGCCACATGCCTTCGTTTATCTACGTGGATTACTAGAGATTATGTCAGCTCATACAAGACGCAAAGTGGCACTTTGACAGCAATTTTCCATGTACTAGCGCATATACATATATCAAATATATACATACGCACACATGCACACGCTTACAATACACCTATGCTAGTACACAAGTTTACCCGGTATCTTCACTTAAACTTTTACTGGTTTTTGTATCACTTTGCATTTTTTCATTTTGTGGTGAAATGTTTTCGCCGTTAAGCCGCAGCGCATTAAACCTGTCTATTTTAATATTAAATACATTGTTATTTGTATACTTTTAGGCGCATACACTGAAGTTTAGTTTTGCTGTTTTCCCTTTACTTTGCACACACTTGACAGCTGACAATTCTTTTTTACCTGCACACAGGCATTAAGTTGCGGTTGGGAAATTTGTGTGGATTGTAATTTTTGAAATTATTGCTTTGAGCGCCAGAAAGTGGCACATATTTTTGAGCAAGGCTGGTTAGAGGATGGAAGCGTGAGCTGGAAAAGTGAGAGTGATGTGATGTTATATACATACGAAAGAGGAAAATTGTCGCTTTTGACGTTGATGGCTGATTAAAGTATTTCAAGTTTGTTATGAGCCTCCTGTGGTTTCCAAGTGAAAGGCAAGAAAACTTAAGGTTGTCGTGCAAAACTCTGAAAGGTCGCAATATCTGGTGTCCTTATCGCATACTTGAGCTCAATTGTTACTCTGCTCTATACTCTCTACTTTCACTGTAATGTGAAATTGTGTAAGGCGTCGGAATAGATAGCCTTTGATGGAAAAGCTTAAAGCAGAGGAACCAAGTGCCCTTCCTCTAACAAACTCTCAAACTCGGACCAACAGAAGGCCTCTGCCGTGCTTATCAATCTTTTTGTTAGTATCTTCAGTGTAATTTTTTTTCTAATTACTTCCTTGAGGAGTGTCTGCAAGGCTTATCCAAAGTTAGATGCTATCGACTTAGCATTGTGCCAGCTTGTGTTTATGGAAAATAAGTCATCCAGGAAAGATCTCTCCAGGTGTTCTTTGGCCGGCCACGGCTTCTGCTTCCCTTCCAATCTAGTGCTATCGTTGTGTAACAATTTTCTAAGAGAGTGGCATGTCTAAATCCATTACCTGACGTGAGATGGGCTCCTCGTTCATTTTTCTCCAGAGTTGGAGGCGATTCCTATGATTCCTTCTTACGAACGTCAAAAAAGAAGCACGTTTTGGTAGAGCAATCTTCCAAAATATGACAAACACATTGGAAACTATAGAGTCGGACCGACATGCTGAGTCGAACTACACCATTGCTCAAAAAACAAAAGATTAGCCAGAAAAACTAAATTTTATTTAAAACGGATAATCGTAGCCATGCTAATTTCATTATCATAGTAAAGGAAAAAATGCTTGGAACCTTTTGACCCCCTTAATATATTGGGCCAACATAAGCTAAAGCTCATATAAGAGTTAAAAATTCTTGGATCAGCTCTTTATATCGAACTAACTAATACTAGAAATCGAAATCGATACCAGTAGTAGTGACTTCAGTGCTACTACATCAAAATTTTCTGAGTCAGAACCATTTTTAGAGCTCCCTTTAGTCCACATAAAGGAAATTATCAACAACTAGAAAGGCAAAGAACTCATACCACATTGGCTGGAAAGTTGAGGACAGAGGCAAGCAGTTTATAATACCTTCTAGAGGAACTTCTAGTAGACTACTAAACATGGACGGAGAGCTCTTACAAATTCTCACTGGATACTACAGATATGGAAAATTGTAGTATTCCTTTTCCTTGCCGGAAACTTTGGCTAGGCAAAATCAGCGTCCGCTGCTTTTGCGAGCTGAATGATGAAATACCTGAACGCATCACCTGCGAATGTGTAGCTCTTTCGAGACGAAGATTCTGCGCATCTTTATCTATTGGTGGTATAAAACAAAGAGCCTGAGGAAGCTCTCAAACTCATTAGAAGCCTCCAAGTGGAAGCTCGCGATCAAGCACAATCGGCCACATCGAAGGTTGCAATGCACTTTAGCCCCCCTGGGCACTTGGGCACTTGGACACTTTGCACTTGATGAACAATGATTACAAAAAAACATTAGTTCACTCTCAACTTTATTTAGGACGCATCGAAAGCCTAACCTCTGGAGTGTGGACTTTGACCGGAATTAAACCTCCTACCGCCAAAGTACCGATACCCCTGGTACAATCGTCAAGTAATTCGCTGTTAGGACCTGTTACCACCCAGCTTCAGCTTCGTCTGAACTCTCCCACCTAACTGTCCACACTATAGAATACATAGTTAGTTTTTAAGTGTGGTATCGTCAGTTTGCCTGCATTTTCACCTATAAATTGGTTTGCTGATTTAAGCACTTTCTTGGCGCCCGCGTCCCCGACTTGCCTGCCCAGTGTGCCTGAGTTGCTACATCACTTCGGCAGCCATCTACTGAGTATCTTATAGTTTAGCTGTTCGACTTCTGAGGGGGAGACATACGTAAAGCACATGTTCCGCATCTTCGTTGAATGCTGCTGTGCACTGCTTGCGATATAGAGTATCTTCTTGCCCATAGCGGTAAAGGAGCTTCAAACAGCCAAAACTTCTGAATTGAGGTAATAGTCTAATTCTCTGTGCCTTATCTGGATCCAAGCGTCAGCTTTGGGTCCACCTGCCTTTTTTTGCACTGTCTCATCGCGTCTATCACTGGTCTATGCAGAATTAATTTATGGCTTTCCTAAGTGCCAACGGATCGCTTTGGGCTTAATTGCGCTTCAACGTTCTTACTTCATACACCTCCTGCGATATCAAGTCGAATGAGCGTAGACCAGCTATGATGAGCGCCGCATCTTCTGCGACCATTCTGAAGGAAAAGCGGCCTCTAAGCGTATATAGCGTACTTGAATGCATCACGCCAGATTGTCGGGCTATATAGGAAGATGTTGATATTGTGATTTGTGCTAAAATTGCCTTTCTACTTTCTGATGTGGTGAAACGACTTTGTCTCCCTAATAAACATCGAATTACTGTGCGATGGCTTCGAACTCTAATTCTGCCAGACATTCACAGAAGTAAAAGTTTTGACAGCGATTTCGTGTGCTGGCTAGAGATGGTGAGTGGTTGAGAAAGTGTTCGATGCTGTCCGCCTCTTCCTCGTTTCTGTAGCTTCAACAGAAGTCATAGAGGAAACTCCATACGTTCCCGTGCAAAATAGTTGAGGACATGCAAATATGTGGCTATAACATCCCGAAAACGTTGTTTTTCTCTTTGCTGGTTTTCAGAAAAGACATGGAGCACTACAAATTCCCATGATGCCAACTGCTATTATAATAGAAGGCTCATCGAGATTGATGAGGAACCTATGTAGCTTTGTGGTCATTTCTTCTAGGCCAAGCTTATCTCGCATTTGGACTCCGTGGTGCGTCTACTGTTGGCTGGCGTGCGCTTGTAGACCGGCATAAAGGATGCTCACATTAGTTCCCCTCCAGCCAGTACAGATGAAATTTCCGGGAACATCTCTGTGTTCAGGAATCCAGAAAACATTGGTAGTTCACGACTTAGCCAGCTTATCTCGAATGGATCTGCATCCGAGTTGGTGTACGGAGGAGTAGGTACCAAATCTTAACTGTAATTCACTAAGATTCGCTTTGATTCGCAGGTATTGGTGGTTGCTGATACCCTGCCGCGTTACAAGCTTTTCCTGTCTCACTATGTATCGGACCTCATTTTAAAGCATAAGAAGATGTGAGACAGGCTTCGTAAGTAGCTCAACTGGTTATCAGTCCATCCAATCCATTTGAGAGGGCCGACAGGTAGTTCCGTTCGAATAAGTTCATCCTCGTAATAAGGTCGACAGTGACTTTCACACAGAAGTGCTGATCATCGATAGCTCGTACACTGATCTCTCTTCCTTTAACACCCTCGTACCTACTTTTAAAAATGTAATTCTTACTGTACAGAAAGTGTCTGTAAACTTGCTCAATCAATGGCTTAACAATATCTCGCCTTCATTTTTCTTGATTTCTTTAGATTTCTATTTTAAGTCCATCAATATGAAATTGATTTTTCTTTATTCTCTCACAACACAACTTGCACAAATTAATCTCCATTCAACGCAATTCAATTGCAACCGAACAGAATTAATTTTCTTCATGAAATCAAAACTAAACAAGAAGAATTTAATCACAACATTCTAAGCGATTTTCCATGCATTAAATGTTCATTTTTCTATGAATTCATTACAGAAACGAGCACAAAACCCAGTGATTGAAATAGAAAGCAAAGTAATCCACCAGCTATTGGAAAATCAGCGAAACGAATTCATATCAAACTTTGTGCTGACTGCTTAGGGCAGCTGGAATGGTATAGAAAATTAAAACAACAAGTAAAACAAGAACAGCAGCAGCTAGAACTGCAGCAGTTGCAGGTAAGTGCCAAAGAAATTGCTACAAAATATTGGTTAGTACATTTCTTTTTCCGATCTTTTTCCAATCTTCATTTTCAACGACTTTTTTTGGTTTTCGTATTTTTTTGTTTTACTGATTTCATATGCAATTTTTTCAATTTAAAATTTTTCTTTCATTCCCTTTTTTCACTGCAATTTTAATACACTTAGAATGTTGCCAAAGGCAATAAAAATTCAAGCATGGCTTGGCGAAATGTGAATGCCGGTTGTAATATAGTGGCGAGCAGAAGCAGCAGTAAGCAGCTGCACTAAAAATTATGCAGCACCGGAAAGGTTATGGGGCACAGCGCAAATGCATGCATACAAACATACATACATACATTCATACATGCATTAATACATACATACATACATACACACACACACATACATACATGAATATAAAATAATAGAGCAAGCAAATGCATTTTTTAACATTTTTGCTGATGCAAGCAGAAGAGGAACAAAACAAAAAAGCAAAGAGTGCAGTAAATGAATGACTGCGCCAACAAATTATGTCGAGCAATATAAAACAAAGCATATTTTTAGGTGCTGCAGCAGCTGTTTGTAGACTTAAAGCGATCACATAGCCAAATGATTGGTAGCGTATTTCAAAATGTGCGCACACATGCACACCCTTATTGCTTATATTATAAAAGTATGCAATTTTATTTCCAATCAATATTGTTGCTCGAGGTTAACTTGAAGTTAAGTGGAGAACTGGCGCGTATTGCAAAACAAAAAAAATAACTCGCAATTAATGCATTTGCCAATAAAGAATCTCAACTTTCTGGCAAAGAAGCATATTTTTTGGTGCAGTCACTGTATAAACAATTGGCTCACCAGCTGAAAAAACCAAGTTAACTGATTGAACTGATAGAGGATTTTTATGCGTAGAAGAAATATTTATATTTTCTTTATATAAATTTATAGAAAATTAATAAAAAATTAATAATCAAATTTTATATTTTAAATTTCAAATGTCGTAAATAATTTCCATATTACAATTTTTATTTCTTCTTGGAATTCTTCCTGATACTTACAGAAATATATAAAAGTAATAGAATCTACAACTCTCCTCTGTCTGAAACTCCCCGATCGCCTGACTAACACTTAATTTATTTCCCGTAGGGAAGTAATTCCAGAAATCAAGTTTCTCAATGGTTTGAAACATATTCGAAAATGATATTTGATATCAACTTGAGTGTGAAAAATTTCACAACGGCTTGAGAATCACACATTTCTCGAAGGTTGATGTTCTCAAAGGTTTGAGATTAAATCGAAACTGATGTTTTATATCAACTAAAATATGAAAAATTTCTCAAAGGCTTGAGAATTAAAAATTTCTCAAAGGTTTGGGATTAAATCGCGATGATTTTTCATTTCAATTGGAATATAAAAAATTTATCAAAGGTTGATATTAACTTTGAAACTAAATATTTTTCAAAGGTTTGATATTAAATCGAGACTGATTCTTGATTTGAGCTTGAGTATGAAAAATTTCTCAAAGGCTTGAGAATTACAAATTTCTCGAATGTTGATGTCAACTTTGAAACTTAAGATTTCTCAAAGGTTTTAGATTAAATCGAAACTGATATTTTTATCAACTTGAATACAAAGAATTTCTCAAAGGCTTGAGAATCACAAATTTCTCAAAAGCTTATGTCAACTCCAAACTATAGATTTCTCAAAGGTTTAATCTCAATCTCTTCGGGACTAATATTTGATATCAACTGGAATATGGAAATTTTCTGAAAAGTTTGAGAATAACAAATTTCTCAAGAGTTGATGTCAACTTCAAAACGATGCTAGATTTAAAGTGGAGGCTTATAATTTTCTCAAAACTTTGAGCTCAATTGGAGAATTACGTTAAGCATCAACTTTCGAGCCAAAAATTTCTTCAAAGCAGAGGAAACAAAATAATTATTTTTGTGTTTTGTGAGCTTTCACACAAACCATCATTCTAATAACTAAGCGTGCGGCAACAGCAACAAACATGAACAACCAAAAAAGTAAAAAACTGAAAAACCTAAAAATATAGAAAATTATAGGGAAAAATTTATCTAAAATGCGCGCACAGCTGTGTCATGTAGAATTACTGCCAACAAAGCGCACATAAAATATGCCATGGCGATTATTTGTATCCAACATATTTATTGTTAATAAATTTTTAAGCCCTTAGTTTATTCGGGATTTTTAAAACAAAGCATTTCATAAAAATAAATTTACAAAATTAAAAAAATTGTTTATTTCGAATAATTTTCTGCTGACTGCAGCAGCGGCCTTCGTTTAATTTTCCAAACAAGCGTTTGGAAAAAAAATCATTTTTTTTACTGCTTACATACTTACATACATACATTTTTCCATCACTGACACAAAAACTTTAAAAATATTTTATCATCAACGCGATAGCTACAAAATATTATAGAAAAGCCTTTTCATGCATTTTATTGCTAGCAATAAAGTTTGATTGCATATTTTCTGGCGCTTCAGCGCAGCAGGGAATAGCGAAATAAATGCAGCATTTCTCGCTATTTCGCTTTCATCTCTACCGCACTTAGTTTCTGTGCCGTTCAAAATGTTAATGTCAAAAATGTACCAAAAGTAAATTTATAACGAATATAATGAACGTTAAATACTGAAGCATATTTAGAGGCGCTGTGGAAATTTAAAAGTAATTGATGTTAGGTAAAAAATTACAGCTTACGAAAAAGCAATTTGCTGTTATAATTTTTTTTTTTTTTTTTTTGTGACTTATTCAAATCACAAACCCTATTCGATTGGACTCGGATGGATTGAATATTCTTGTTCACAATTTTGGACCGACTACGAGTATGTCCGTAAAATTGCACCGCCAACAATTTCGAAATTATGCACGAGTTTCGTTAGTGTATTCACATAAAGAAATGTAGAATTTATGCATCCTGAAGTCGCTTTAGCTGAGAAGGTTCGTGCGTGACTACCATTCGTCAGTGCTTAGGGTAGAAACTCACTGTGGGTTTGGAAGACCAAATTAAAAGTTTTTTCTACTAGAGGTCGTAGGCAGTGGACGACCTCAGAAGATAACATTTCTGCCATGAAAAAGCTGCTATTAAAAACCGCCTGTTTTCACTGGTTGTTGAAAATTGCAGATTTTGCCATGGCGGAAATAACTGATTTAGTACCTGCTTTTGGTAATTTAAGTTCAAAGTCGTTTGCACCGACATACATACCTATAATGTGGAGAAGAGCGCAAGTAGTTTTCATACCAAAAGTAGGAAAAAAGAGTTACGCGCTGGCTAAGTGCTGCAAACTTTCAGATTAGTCTCACCTCCTTTGTATTGAAAGTAATGGAGAAGATTATTAATAATGAGATCAGATCAAACACTCTGCGTATAACACCTCTCCATCAAAACCAGTATACGTGCAAGGCAGGAAGATCTACGGGCACTGCGCTGTATCAGCTATGCACGGAGATTTAGAATGTATTTGACTGTGAGGCAACAGTTCTCTGTGCCTTCCTCGATATAGAGGAAGCTTTCGAAAACGCCTCTCATTCGGGAGTATGCGCGCCCTAGGGAAGGGAAACGTGAAGAGACCCATATGTTGGTGGATAGAGTCCCTGCTACAGACAAGGATAGCTAAAACCGCAGCACAGTACTATCCAGATGCAAACAAGTAAAGAGTATCCGCAGGGAGAGAAGGAGGTTTTATCACCCCTCCTGTGGACCCTAGTAGTTGATGACCTGGTTCACTTGCTGACAAACAACGGAATCCGCTACCAGGGATATGCGAACGATATTGTAATTATAGCAAGAGGTAAGTTCGAGCGCACTCTTTGCGACATACTGCAAAGAGCTTTGAACATGACTAAAAGATGATGTGCTGAAGTGAGACTGGATATAAACCCATCCAAAACAGTCATCATTCCTTTCACCAGGAAAAGAGTTTTACCAGGAATGAGAGAGATCAGCATGGACGGGGTTGCTATTGGTTTGGTCAGGGGAGTTAAGTATCTTGGTCTTATCCTGGATGCCTAGCTTAGCTGAAAGGAGCACGCTTACGTAACCTTGTCCAAAGCAACAAAAGCTCTTATGATCTGCCAACGTCCTGGGGCTGTAGCCCAAGAGTGTTGAGATTAATGTACATCATTATAATAAGACCAATTCTAACATATGGAGAGGTAACTTGGGCATAGATAGCCACTCCCTCGACAGTGCGGGCAGCGCTACCTAACCTTCAGCGCTTAGCATGCGTGGGTGTATCACGGGGGCAATGCGAACCTACCTTACACCTGCAACGAAGATGATGATTGACCAGACATCGCTTCACATAGTTACTCAGCAATCAGCCAAGCGTACTGAATATTATCGAAGAAGGCTCCGGGAGAGGAAAAGTGATGTCACCTAAACTCATGGAATTACTAAGGCTGCAGCTCTCACTCACTCAGCTACTCAGAGATGATGTCACTAAGGACATCATATTCGAAAACAAGTTCAGAATTGAACTAGACAATAAGTTAAGCTGGGGTAGACCTGCATTTGAAAGGGAACTCCAGAAGTGTGCCCTGCATTGGTACACAGATTGCTCAAAGGCCACAGAAGGAATAGGCGCTGGAATATTTGGCCCCAGAACCGAGCGTTCTACGTCGTTGGGTAGTTTTCCAAGTGGAGTTGTATGCTTCTGTCTATGTACAGAGAGATTAGACAGAAAGAGAGGATTAGACAGAAATTTCCTGAAAGAGCGAATTGCCATTCTGAGGAGCAGTCAGTTGGCACTAAAATCTCTATCGTCGTGTGAGATTACTGGTCCTTGAGTGTATCGGGGAACTGAGTCGACTAGGAATGCATATTCGCATCCGGCTCTTTCGGGTCTGAGGACACAAGGGTATAACTAGGCGATTAGAGGACGCATTGGCGCGAGAGACTGTGACCTCGCCTATAAAAGAACCCGAGCCGTTCAAAGAGAAGCTTAGGAGTGAAGAGTTAGGGCTAGAGCTAGGACGCATTCTGTTGTTTGCCAATATTTCATTCCATGTGTTCAGTTGTCTCTCCAGGCAAGCGAAGTCCGCATTAATTAAGACTATAACGTCTTAGCTGTCAGATGGTCCCCAGCAATGTTAAAAATCAGGGAGCTGAGTGCTGAACCGTGGTCTACACTGGGCATCAGTGAGAGATTTGCGTTAGTCCGCCAGGTGTACATACTTACGTAATGGTTTCAGGGTATAGTTATGCCTTGAATTTGGTTTATGTATTGTGCTGGAATTTCTTTGGTTCCTAGATCGACAAAAACTATATGCAGATTTTTCTTCCTATGCCTGTTAACCTTAAAATATGTCTACTTAACCGATAAGTATTTCTTATATTCATTGGCTTAATAAATAAATAAATGTATATCTTGAGCTTCAAAGACCCTGTGTATCTGTTACACAGCTACGCATACATACATGCATACCCATAGCGAAAGCAATGTACCACACATAGAACTACTCATAATTCTTGCACTGTGAAGAAAAATAAAGAGAAATTGCGCCACGGCGAAAAAATAAAAAATAAAATAAAATAAAAAAAATCTAAAAAAATTACCAAAAAAAGACCAGCGAAAAGAGGTCAAACCACAGACAAAGGAAATTCGTGTTTTGCCAACTTTACCAGCTAAAAAGTAACAAATAACGAAATATGAGTAGCACGTATGCGCATAAGTGTGTATGTGTGTGCGCGTGTGTGTATGTGTGCATGCATGTATTCTGATGCTGCCTAATGCAACCCAAGGGAGTTATATATTTGCTTTACCAATTTTCTAAATCCCTCACTTAGTTACTTTGGCGCAATCAAACTCATCGCATCGGACATCACTTTGAAAGTGGCGTGGCGAACAATTTTCGAGCAAAGGGCCACAATTTGCGAAGTGTTGGAGGCCAAAAACCAAAAACGAAAAAACAAGCGAGAAAAAGGTTTTGCACATGGCAACACATGTAGCTGTATCATGGCGGAATGGAACATATGTGTATGTGTGTGTGCATGTGCCTTTTGTTATTGTAGGCAGCATAGCACTTTGTGGCACAAAGCCATACAAAGGCAAACACCGCTAGCCACCAATTTTTATTCGACACCAGCAGCAATTTCTTTCGATTTTTTCTTCTTGCACTCTCTTTGCTTTTTACCACTTCCTAGGGAAACTTTTGTAGTTTCAAAAGCGAGAGCAAGGCGAATAGTAAAAACAAAAAAAATAAAACAAATAAATTTCAGACCACTGCACGTTAGCCTCATATATTAGTTAATCCTTTGCACCCGCGGTCATGCCAAGTTACAGCAAAGGCGTAGCATGTGAAACTACATAGTCGCTTGAACACACTCATACACACACACGTATATATAAACACAGATATTTCAGATCTCTTTTACGTGTTATGAGGCCAAAAATGTGTTGTCTTTCCAATTGCTGCGCCCAGCATTGCTGCCAAAAAAATTTATAAATTTCCGTTTGGCAAGCGAGAAAAGGAAGCAACTTAAATGTTATGTGCATGCATCGTTTGCTGCTGCTGCTACTGGTATTGCCACAGCCAGAGCACAAATTGAACTGCCACTAACACTCATACAAGCGTGACTTTGGTTTTTTCTTTGTTTTTGGTTGGCAATCCGCATGCCTGCAGACATCCCTTTTGTATATTTCCGCATATGTGGCCTTTCGTGCAACCTTTGTCTCTGTAAATTTCCCCAAATTGCTACCAGATTATTTTGAAACTGAAAAATAAGTGCAATTAATCTGTTTGCCTTTATTAAAATGCTTGGTTGACCCGCCGATTGTTATACGATTTATGTAGGTGAATTAGCTTTCGGTTGATCTGTGATACTTAAGGCTTCTTCTCACCCGCAATGTGCACACACTCTATTCTAACAAAAATACTACTTTTTTATATAGCAACTAGCGGTGTTTACTGATTCTACACTGCCACAATGCGCTTAATACCTAGGATTATTCAATCACTAAATCATTGGATAAACTAGGGGTTGGAGCCGACACATTTTGTTCATAAATCCCAGAGAAGGTAATTATAGACCGATTTTAGTAATTTTTGTATCAAAATTTCGAATTTCAAAAAATTTTTTATTTTGTCAAAGCATACCCATATCTTTTTGAATTATTTAGAAATATTAAAAAAAAATGTTATGTATTCAAATTCGGTTTGGTATTTTTTATTATAGTACCAATCAACAGTAATACATCCAGGCAAGTACGCAAATTTTCAGCACCCCTTAAGAGATGAAATCATCCCTCAACTTCCTAAAATCTATTTTTTTTCAAGGTCAAATACCGAATATTCACCGGAAAATTAAAAGAAAACGATAACATTTTTTTTGGAGCTGTTAAGTCCGAATTCGTGATCCATTTGTACTTGCGTGGCCAAACTGAAGATTAGTTCAAGGTCAAACACAAAATATTTATGGGAAATTAAAAACAAAATTGGTAAATATATTTTTGGTTGCTGAGTCCAAATTCGTGATTGATTTGTCCTTGCGTGGCAAAACTGAAGGTCATCTCAAGGTCAAACACAGAATATTCATACGAAAATTAAAAACCCAAATGGCGAAAATGTTTTTTGAGTTGCTGAGTCCGAGTTCATTGTCAGTTTGTTCTTGCGGGGTCAAATTGAAGATCATTTCAAGGTCAAACACGAATATTAAAAAAAATTGATAAAAATGTTTTTGGTCCTACTGAGTCCGAATTCGTTGTCTGTTTGTCCTTGCGGAGTCAAATTGAAGGTCATTTTAAGATCAAACACAGAATATTCACGGAAAAATTTAAACAAATTTATATAAAAGTTTTTGGAGTTGCTGAGTTCGAATGGCAGAGTGGGGCGGCGCCTCTCTCCGCCGACAGATGAGTAGGGGCTCTCCGCAAGGCGGTGACACTAATTGATAGAGGAAAGTTTGTGGGTTTCCTGTAAGATTTGATGCAGAGATTACGGCTTGTCGGTGAATCGTCTTAAGCTGGAACTCGTCTTATTCACGAGGAAATATACAATACCCAGAGCTCAACACCCTTCAATAGGTGGCGCTCGGTTAGTCCATTGTAGCAAGGTGAAGTACCTAAGTCTAATCTTAGAAAGTAAGCTAATAGAGACGCCTTACATTGAGGAGAGGATAAGGAAGACAACAACAGGCCGGTGTGGATGCAATGGCGCTATTAGCAAAAGCCTCATACCTCTCGCCTTGAGTTGTGTTTTGGCTCGTTAACACAATTATTAAGTCAATTTGGTTATATGGAATCATTGTCTGGTGGAACTCACTAGAGAAAATGGAATCGGTTAAGAAACTGGAGAGAGTTCAAAGGTCTGCACTCATTGAAATCAGTTGGGTGCTTCGAACCACTCCTACCCTAGCGCTTAATGTAATGATACCCGTAGACATCGAAGCCAAGTTGTCGCTGCCCGTACCGCAAGCAGGTTGAGAGATTCGGGTTGCAGGCTCGACCTCACTTATGGACACTCAAGTATCCTTAGAAACTATGCGTTCATTACTCTAACATCGAATCAGTGTATACCCTTGCTTAGTGCAAGCGGAACATTCTCCACCAACGTTCCATGAAGGGAGGAGTGGAATGCGTGCAATACCTGGAGACAGGGCTTGGTGAACTTGTTCACGGACGGCTCGAAGTTGGACGGAAGGCTTGGCGGAGAAGTATTCTGCGAAGAACTCCCATTAGACTCAAATTCAGGTTATCAAACCACTGCAGTGTGTGAAAAGTAAAGATAACCGCAAGCAAAAACGCAGCTGATTGCCTCCCCACTTGCGTAATAACCGTTGGGCTCAATTTACGATGCATTTAAAACTGTTCAGGGAATGCCTGGTTTCACTTTCGATCATATTCGAATTCTTTGACATAAAGCTAATCTGGGTACCTTGTCATAGCGATATTGCGGGAAACTGCAAAATGAACGAGCTGGCCAGACAAGAGATCTGTGGGGTTGTTTTGCGACGAAAGGAGAGGATTGAGATCTCCTTGACAACTTGCGCTCTGCTCCTGAAACGATGGGCTCCGCGGCAACTCAGCTGACGCTGGGCAAGTACACAAATTTGTAAGATCGCGAAATCTTTCTGGTCGCATGTGGATCGGAGGCGTTCGAGGGATCTTCTGAGGATGACAAAATCTCAGCTCTCAAAATTCGTTTTATCTGAGTTGACTCTGAAGCCGCAACTAGCAGCTATGTCTGAGGGAGAGGTTCCGATAAAATTAGGACCACATCAGAGGCGTATGCTACTACTTTGACCCCACCCATATTTAACATTGTCAGAACTTCGTCAATACCAACTAGCCAAAGGAGCGGCGAAAAGACGCGACCCGGCGGCATCCTCTTGTGGACGAATCTGGTGACTTTAGCTCTGCTACTACCTCAATAACTTCTCTGCCGCCAACCAGGAACAAGATCCAGAGGCAGAAGGTCGTTCCACCTGTAGTCTATCTAACGTCCTAACATTACTAAACGCACCCTCTATATCTATGAAAGCCGCCTAAGTGAATTTTTAATTTTTTGACCTCCAGAGATTTTTTCACAGTCCCTACCGCCTCGTGTAAGGCTATTTCTCTGGATTTCCACTTCAGGTAAGCATGCAGCGCTGAAGATAATTTGGATTCGATGTGCTCTCGAATGTGATAATAGATGAATCTTTCTAACACCCCTAAATGAGGCCTGAAGACCTGAAGTCCTAGACCTAATACGCATAATAGAAGAAGAACTTGGATTTTTAAGAAGACTTTGAAACTTTCAAAAACTTAAAGAAACCTCTACTCCGTCCTTTTACCTTACTTTAAGCCGCTTTCTTAAACTTTCCCGACCTACTCAGTAATTGCAATGTTTTTTTTTTTTTGGCTTTGTTTCCATTTCGTTCTACTTTATTATTTCGTATCCACCAAGAACCTTATATGTCTTCATTAAATATGGCATTTACCCTTCTAAGCTTGGCAATAACTCTTTGAACGACCATCAACTCCACGTCACATAGAATCCTTTTCTACTTCACAGACTCAAATCGCACTCCAGGGACCGTCTGGCTGGTTACGTCTCATATTTTTCTCATCAATTACACTAGAACTTTTTTTTTAACTTTTTTGCGAATTTTATGTTCTTTCATTTGACTAAGGGTGTATTCACATATGTCAACATATGTCTGTGTGTGTGTGTCAAATAACTGCAATTGCATATTGCTCTGCCACCGCAATGTCAGCAATTTATCATTTTTGAAAACATAGCAAACATTGATGCAACATAAGCGCATACTTTGGCGCACAGTCTGGCGCTCAGTTTGGCGCATAACTGGGAGTAGAACGTCACAAAAGGCAATTGTAACATATCTTAAGGCGCACACTGAAACACACATACCGGCATGCCATGGTGATTAAGTTTACTCATCTGCAATGCCATTCGGTTGCTCATACGTTTCGCGCTTTAAATACCAACACATGGCCACATAAAAGCGCAGCTTAACGTTATGGCCACATAGTTGCACAGTTCCCAGTAACAAATGTAGCCCTTACTCGTTTGTGTGCGTGTGTTTGTGCAGCATTATAGAACTGCTGTCGGGTATCTGCAGATATGATTGCTCAAGAAACTGAGTGCCGACTATGCATGGCACAGCAACAACGGTTACAACAGCTAGAGAGTGAGAGAGCGTGAAAGAGAGAGATACATAGAGAGGTGACGCGAGCGTCAGCAGGCCATTCTGTGCGCCCAAAAGGCAGTCGAGTGCAGCACAGCGAGTAATAAAAGCGATGTGATAAAACTGAAACTCATTTAAAATGCCTTTTTCGACAAGCCAAGAAAAAGCAAAAATCGCACAAAACCAACTTGAGAAGTTGTCGAAGAAAAAAGTGTAGAAAAATGCCAAAGCAAGAAGAGTAAAATATCAGCAGGAGCTGCTATAGTAACAACAGCAGAATAATTCAGCCAGCAGGCAAGGTAATTCAGGCCGTTGTTCATCACTCGCAGCTGTCTGCCAACAGTCGAACAGTTGGATGCTAGGGAGTGTGTGAATTTGTACGCGCGAGTACGGATTTGTGTGTGTGTGTGCGTGTTTGTGTGTGGCAGTGAACAGTGAATGAGTGAAATCAGCAATGAAAAATCGCAAAATGAGCTCAAGTTCATTAAAAATGCATTCATCTACTACAAGCAAGTGTGGCATTTATGTGCATATATACATGAATACACTATAAAGGGTGGACAAGTGGTTGGTATGTTTTTAAAATTAGTATAAAAAATATACCCTGCTAAATATTTTAGTGGCTTTTGGTTTATATAAAAGTAATAAAACAATAATAAAGGGAAAAATGATTGGTGTGAAAAAGGGAGTTGTGGAATGCCAGTTCAATCAAGTAGGTCATTTCGACTGGTCCACCAATGGGCTTGGCCATCCTATCAACCTAGTTTCTCAGCAATATTTCATTGATTTGGTTACTACTTCAGCAAAAGTGCCAGGGCTGTTGTTGTAAAATGGCTGAATTGTTTCTGAGTTGACGACCGACATCAGTCGCTAAAGGCAACTTATAAAAAGTAAAGTAAATGTAGCAAATCTTAGCTCTATCAAGTCTAACTAAGATCGCCAAAATGACTGATTTTTTTTTTTGTCGGGTCAACTAGCAAGTACAGCACTTAGCCAACATTAAGTCCATTGTACTCCACTTGGGTTCCCTCTTTAACTTTCTTTAAATCCACCCGACCTCCAAAGAAATCTGAGTAGATCTTGTGGTGCCAAAGAGCCAAGCTCGTCGCTTCTTAACATATCAGTACCAATGCCGCTCGAGACCTCAGGCCTGATTCCAGCGAAAGCCGCGCATACGCACAGAAAATGGTCCGCCATCTCATTCTACTCTCCACATGCTGAGCAGAGTGCGCTATATGAGACGCTTACCTTTTCCGTGTGCTTCGCCCATAGAAAGTGGCTCGTCATCAGTCCAACCAGCTGCCTACAGTCCCTTGAGCTTAATGGCAGGAGAATTGCAAATCGACAGTCGATCGGACATGGCAGGTAACATCAGTTTTGTCCATATGAATGGCTGATTACTCTCTTCTCGACTTTAGTGTGCAAAATATCTTTTATTGTAAGACCTACACAAGAGACACACACAACTTTCTTCACTTTGGTACTAACAAAAACCGGTTGGCATACCTCAGTCGCACTCTCTGTGGACTGCGAAGTATTTGCTTTCCCCCTTTTCATAGCAAAATGTATCACTAATGTCGCTGCTCTTCACGTTCCTGCTGTGAAAGTGTTTGATGTAGAATTTGCTGGTGATGCCAGAGAAAGCGGCAAACCTCCTTTGCGTGGAAAGATCATACGTATGTTGTTGATCTTTCCTTGTTTCTTTTTTTTTAATTTTTGGAAGATTGAAAACAAACTATCAGAAACATTATCGAAGGTGCCATCCCACCAATGGTATGTGGAGCATGCTCCCACTAATACTAGTTATAACATTCCTCCTCCTCGGCTGATTTCCTCCCTGGAACCACATCAGCATTTCATCAAGATGAAGTTGCCTTTACGTCTATTAACACAACAGGTTCTTGCATTCAGGTTTCGCACCCGCGGGCTTATGGAGAGTTTACGCCATCGATAGTATCCACTCTTCCCACTTACTTCGAAAGTGGTTGTAGGGGCAATGAAACATCGGAGAATGTGCAATAGTTCGAGATTGTGAGCCTAAGAATACATTGACCTCTCTACAACTATGCTTCGCTTATTAATGGAGCCGCCGAAATAGAAAGATAATTTCTTCAGAAATAATGATTTTTTGAAAACTCAGTGCCTGTCTCTTTCTAAGATATCACTTTAGGCTTGACTGCTTCAATCTTAAGTTAGAGAAACAATTTCGTTACTTTAGGAAGCAGGTTAATAATAATAATAATTACTTACTATACCGCCGCTTATTGGGCGCATAGAGCCTTGTTTTATTTTTAACTAAACTTCAAATGGCGGAATGGAAATCTACAAAATTCCAGGTACTCCACTTTTTCATTTTTTCATCATAAGACTGTACTCGTCTGAGCCTAGCACATAAGCCATACGGGATTGTTGATTCGTGATTGGCATAGTGCCTTCATAAATGTTTTAAAATCGCTGCGGTTTCCAGCCTTTACCTGGACTTGAGATCGAATCGTATTAACCCGTTGGGGACGAATGTCAGTTCTGAGCGATAAGATACGCATAGGTGTAGTAAAAGAGTCACGTTTTCATTCACATACATTAGGGGTCATTAGCGATGAAGTCTTATCTTTATTATAATGTTAACTTACGATGTGAGACGACGGTAAAGTCAGATCGGATTTCCGTTCTTCATTTCAGTCTCTAAGAGTCACTCTGGCAGTGAAACCAGCAGGCTTTTTATTCATTTTATTCTACGCACGAAGGCTAAGCGATCTAGAGATGATACGTTAGATAGTGACAGTTCTGACCAATATTACTGTGAATCTGATAAGACGGAAGATAAAGGCATTACTTCGTCAAGTGGAAGCGAAATGGGTGCACTAAGGAATCCACTCAGGCATTTAAATGTTAGCAATGATAGCAATTTGTTTACAATTATTTTTTGATTTTATGAAAAATGTTTCTTGTGTTAAATAAAGCCTTAGTCTTTATAACGATTAATGTCCTTTCGTCCGCAGCGAGCTCGCCCGTCGAACGGCTCTGTCCCCAAAGGGTTAAGTCCGGTGGCGCTGATTTCATCATTAACACTGTGTCTCCATAAGCCGCGAGGTCATCCACTTCTGCGGGAGCCGCTTCAATTTCGGTTGCAGGTTTTCATCTTCCTTTTCATCTCCGCTCACGGACTTCCAAATGCATCGATTGTTGTTTACTGCGGCTGAACAGGTCATGTTTTGACACCCAAATATCTGGTCACCATATACGAAGAAGGACTCTCAGACATCGATTGATGAATGTTGGAAGTTTTCTGTTGTTTTCCGCTGGCAAGTGCCATATTTCACTCGCATAAAGCAAAGGTGACTTCACATTTGAATTGAAAATATTAAAACTGGTCGGTTCCGAAATATGCTTAGCGTATCATATTTTCTTTAGGGAGGCTAAAGTCCGCTTTGTTTTTCTTATTCGACTCCCAACATCTTGATTTGCAGAGTTGTTTTGCGGGATCTGGCTTTCTAGGTAGAAAAACTCAAGTACTTTTTCTAACTGGTTGCTCAGATATTTTGAAGCCTCTGGGCTGCTGGACACTCATCGATTTTTTTTACTTATTTTTAATCCAGTGCTCCTTGCACAGCGCCATCAGTTCATCGAGCTGCTTCTGTATGCTAACCTGATTTTTAGACAGCAGAGCTTTGTCATCAGCATAGTCTAGATCAGCATAGTCCATAGGAAGCAGGTTGGGAATCTGATAAGACGGAAGGTAAAGGCAAATCCAAGGAAATATTCAGTAGTCCCAGTAAGTATTATCTTTGTCTTAATTGTAAGTAGGAAATTTTTTTTCGTAGAAGAAAAAATGTTGAGTATCTGCCTTATTATAGAGAGCTGAAGGCAGCAGAGAAAAGGTAGAGAGAACTTCTTCTGCATAAAAACTAATCGAAGAATTATGGTACCTTATGAGCTACCAACAAACTAGAAAAATATGAGTCATTTAAGTCTTACTCAAGCGGCTAGAAGGTCCGCAGTCTCAAAAGCATTCCGTTGATGCCAACTGATTATAGCAGAGCAAATGCTCAGTTTTCTCTGTAGTGCAATAGCAAAGTGCTAAATTTAGTTACAAAATTTCCTGCTAGCCCCATTAGCAGCTTAAAAAACCTACATATTTGAGTGAGTTTGTATGTATTTGTTTTTGTATGTGTGTACATATGTATATATGCATGCATATATCCACCACATTTGACTGTATGTCAATGTCTTAGCACATGAATAATTGCACACTCTTGTACACTTGACAAGTAAAAGACAGCAAATGTAAGCCATTTGCAGAAAAATGAAGCAAAAATACACTTACATGTAAATTCTTAAAAGAACTTGATTGCAATTCTTCAAAACGAAAAGCAAAAACAAAACAAGAAACGCACAGAAATATTTCACTACAGGCAAGGGCATGGTCTGCTTCTGTAGCAGCTCAAGATTAAAATTTTAATGAAATTCTGCGCACTGCGACAGAATGTCAAGTGAAATGAGAGTTTGACTGGGAAATATTTTTTGTTTTTGCAGCAAAATTATTTAAAAAAACAATACTTTGTAAATTACAATTAAAAACTAAATAATTTATTTGATTTCATTCACTTCTAATTCACCTTGCAACATTTAGGCAGTTATTGCTGTGTCTCTTTGCGTGCTTCTGTTAAATAATGCATACATTTAGGCGTGCATAATAAAGTTTTGCAATTGCATTAAAGCTGCCGCTAATTGGATGCTATTAAGTGATTTGTGGAATTTTCTTTTAAATAATTAGAAACTTCGCCATTGTTAATATCAGTAACACTGGGCAACAAAATTAAAGAAAAAAGTCCATCCCAAACAATAACAATTTTGTATGCAGCTCGAACTCTACACCAGATATGTCAATGAAAAAATATTTTAGCAAATAAAATAACATAATGTTTCTCCTGCGCTTCTTAATTATTATTTTGCCCACCTTTTAAGGAGACAGACAAAATTAAAAAAAAAACTTTCATCCCAAACAATTACTATGTTTTTATGCAGTTCGACATCTGCACCAGATAAGTCATTGTCATAAAAAATATTTTAAATAGTACAAATTGTCTCCAAAGCTTCTTAGGCTGTCATAAAAAATATTTTAAATAGTATAAATTGTCTCCAAAGCTTCTTATTTAATATTTCGCACATTTTTTAAGTAGGCTGGAATTTTTTTCTACATCATTCCTAGCAGTTTCCGATTCTGCAAAAAATGTCTTTTTTTTTAAATTTAGGACGCTCGAAATTGGAATTTAATGAGTAAACCAAATCTGCTGGGAACGATGTCGACAAAAATCGTTCCTTGCAAATTTACCCATTGTAGGTGCATATCTACATATCTTAAGCAACGCTTAGCTGATTTTGATTACTGATATGTCAAGCAAACGAAATAATTATAGCCGCAAAATACAAATTTTGAAAATTTTTCCAATAACTAAATTCGCCAGAGAATTATAAAAGGAAAAATGATTGTCCTTGTGAATTTTTAAAGTTTTTCTAAAAATTTACTTTTTTTACACAAAAAATCGAAGGATGCTAAAAATGCTTAAACTTTGGTGAATTTTTCAAATTTTTCACAAAAAAATTATAAGAGAGGAAAATAAATTTTTAAATTTTTCTAACAATTTAAGTCTTCTAAAATTTCCAATTTAATCTTTGGTGAATTTAAGAGTTTTTAAAAATTTAATTTTTCTAAAATTTTTCACAAAAAAAAGATCGTAGATGACGAAAAATGCTTAATATTTGTCAATTTTTCAAATTTGTTTAAAAATTTAATTTTTCTAAAATTTTCAAAAAATTCCAATGGTGCCGAAAAGTGCTTAATCTTTGGTGAATTTTTAAAGTTTTTCAAAAAATTTGATTTTTCTTAAATTTTTCCCAAAAAAAAAATCAAAGGAGGCTAAAAAAACTTTATCTTTGATGAGTTTCACAAATTTTTCACTCAAAAAAATCGAAGGGTGCGACGAATGCTTAATCTTTGGTGAGTTTTACAAATTTTTCTAAAAAGGGAATTTTTCTAAAATTTTTCACAAAAAAATTAAAATAGGAAAAATGCTTAGTCTTTGGTGAATTTTTAAAGTTTTTCAAAAAATTTGATTTTACTAAAATTTTTCACAAAAAAATCGAAGGAATCTAAAAATGCTTAAACTTTGGTGAATTTTTAAAGTTTTTCTAAAAATTTAATTTTTCGAAAATTTTACAAAAAAAAAATTAAGGAGGCGAAAAATGCTTATTCTTTGGAGAGTTTTAGAGAAAACTTAAATTTTTTTGTTTTTAATTTTTCACAAAACAAATCTAAGGAGGCTAAAAATGCTTAATCTTTGTGAATTTTTAAAGTTTTTCTAAAAATTTAAATTTTCTAAAATTTTTGACAGAAAAAACATTGAAGACGTCTAAAAATGTTTAATCTTTCTCCAATATACGCCAAAAGAAACAAAAAAAAACTAAATATAACAATTAAATGCGTTGATTTCTTAAAAGGGTCATGGGCGTACTTCAAGGACGCACGAAAGTAAGTAAAACTCCTTAAAATTCATACGACATAACGGTAAAACCAAAATGCTGATATTACATGTGCAAAAAGGGTCATTTTAGCATCAAATTCATCAGAAAAACTCGAAAGTAAAGCACGCTTTTAGGCGCTTGGAATTAAAATTGCTTTTGAGTTAACTGAAAACAGCGCACTCGTGAAATAGTAGCGTCATAAAATTGTTTACAAATACGATGACTACCCCTTGAAGTATAAAAAGTTATGCTAGAAGAATTATCATTGAATTATTTTGAGAGTTTTCTTATTTCAAAAGTTATTACTTTCCCAATGGTTGTATTTAAAAGTTACTACATCAGCAGCAACAAGAAATGAAGGAGAACTAAAGAATTTTATGCTTCCCTACAACTTGAAATATATCATTACATACTTTGCGGTGCTTTGCTTTATAAGCTACATGTAGAAACCAGATTTTAAATTTGTTGACCTTTGTTTTTAAATATAAAGCATGTCCAGGAGCTTACCAGAAGCTCTATAAACTAATTTTCATTCGTTTTTAGCATACTTGTTGTCGCTTTGTTTTTGCTTTAGACCCAAAAATTGTTTTAAATAAAATGTCATTATATTTTCAATCAATTAAACACACTTTATGATGCTTAAATTAAATGGAATACTCTTGTGTTGATATTTGTGGGAAAACTGCATCAATTTTATGTAAATAAAACCTAATAGTTTCACAAATAAAATAAAAAGCACACAAATATTTATATTGAAAAAGAAGCATATTTTTAGGTAGTAAAATGAAATCATTTAAAACATGTGAATAAAAGCATGACTAAACTCTTTAAATATTTCATTGAAATAGTTTTTGTAGTGCAATCACTAATATTAATGCCTATTGCATACTTTCAGGCAGTTTATAGTCATGAGCAGGTATTATGCAAGCACAAGCCAATTTAAATAAAATGCGCAAGCTACTTAGAATTTTCATAAAACTGTAGAGCACAAGCACACACACACTTTTCGTACTTGAAAACTTGCATGCTTTTAGGTGCTCGAAAAATGTAAAAGTATAAACAACGAAATTATGTTCATACATATAAAGTATATCAAAAAATACTTATATTTCTGTTTATGTATTTAAAACTGCAGCGTAAGTAAACATTGCATACTTTCAGGTGCTCATCAAATATTCAAAGAGTTTTAATATCGTTAAAAGTTGTAGCAAATAAAACGACTTCAGAGTACCTTTTAAGCAGCGCTTTTAGCGCAATTGGCTTTAGAAAGTGGCTACAGGCATGAGTGTCCAGTAAATACCTACATATTTTCAACTTAAAATAATTTTTTTGAAAACAAACTGCGCATTGTGCTTTTGCATTGGTTTGTGGTAAATTTAAGCAACTTAATAGATTTGCATTACAAACAGGTATTTAAGGAGACATTAGAGTAGAAATTCACACCGCAGAATCAGCTTTTAAAATAGAAGACAAAAAAGTAAATTTTTAAGCAAAAAAATGTGTGCCTACATTAGAGTCAATGGCGAAAATACCGAACAAAGAAATACCTATTTTTAGTCCAAACAGCGTGACTATGCAAAATAATAGGTGTGAAACCTCTAGCGAAAATATTTAGAGCGTAAGTTATTGCATACTTTTAGGTGATAGAATTCACATTGAACACTAGAAATACTATAAAAAATGCGGTTGAGCTCTTGGCAACTAATCTTCAAGGTAGGAAATTGCGAAATTCATGCATTTGAACGCCATTTGTCTGGCTTAACAGCAACCTTAGTCTACTTTTAGGCAATCAAAAATTTATTATAGTTGCAAAGGGGCCATGATTGTTTAGCAATCGTTTAATTTAAGAATAGTTGAGTGTCATGGATCAGTTGGGTACATGCGAGCATGCGAAGGTCGGATCTGAAATTTGAGAGGCGCAACTAAAAGGCAAGTCCAGCAATTTGATTAAAGATTTGCGATTAATGGAACGAGGAGAATAACTCGAAGATGCTGCTTAAATGGATTAAATGATGAAGTGGACTTAGTGGAAATTAAATATTAAACTAGTTAGCTTTTAGGCGCTCTAGCAATATAGCAATTTAAGCGCTTACGCATACGGAGAAAATTGAAGCTTAGAAAATTGTTATTGCAAATTTTATTATTAATAATTCTATATAATTAATTTTACTTTTACTGTGAGTATAATTATTGTGATATTAGTAAAAAAACCAAAGACTTTCTATTACATAATTATGTAGTCCTCATAAAATTAATCTACAATACAATTTTGGGCAACAAAGTGTAGTAGTCTCAAGGGTATCGGAGTTTATTATTTATCAGAAGAACTTTGGGCGCCTAAGCGAAATCAAGAAAATATTACAATTTTCCTCTAACGCAATCAGATGTTTTAAAACAGACACCTGCATATTTTTAGGCACACGAAAGTACAATTCATATTTTTATAACAATAAATCCTCAATGTTGATATCGCATAATTGATAAAAGGAAAAAGTTTAAATTTCCATTTAAATTTCATCAACCAGAAAAACATGCAAGTAAGGCAAACTTTTAGGCGTTTGAAGTTGAAACTGCTTTTGAGCTGCCTGAAAGTAATGCTCTCGTGCAAAAGTAGCTTCATAAAATAGTTGACAAATACGATGACTACGCCTTGAAGCATAAAGAGTTATATTGAAAGAATTGTTATTGAATTATAAATAGGCGCCTAAAAGATTACCTGTTTTTTTAATGAAAAACTAGCTGGAACGCTTGGAATCATGCAGTACTCTTTCCAGTACCTTTATTTTTTAAGCACTACGTACTTTTCCTTTGAGCTTGAACGACAAATTTTGATTGCATAACAAAAATGTGAGCGCCTTGAAATATACACCAGCTAATGAAAATTTTTACGCGTCATTACATGATAACAGAATTTAATTGTCTTTTGCAAGATAACGCGTCATATTTGGCCTTTGCAAGATTAGAGCATTATTTTTATACAGATGCGCCCAAAAGTATTCTACAGATTGTGTATTTCATAATAGACTGTTTAATATTTGCTCAAAGTGCAAAAAGTGTATTATATTGTTATAAATATATATTTTTAACAGTGATTTTAGCATTTTGTACTTGCTTATGCGCCCATATGTATGCAGTGTGCTTAAAAATATAGTAGCATTTTTATAATTTCTTATTTTTGGTATTTTTGTGAAACAATTTATATATATTTAAATTAATTTTGTCTAATTTTTTAACTAGCTTCCCCCAACATAACGCCAAAAAGTATGCAATAATATTATATATTTAGAAATTATTTGCTTCATGCGCATATTTTTCCCACGTCTACCTCGCAATCAAGCAAAAATCGGCAGGCACTTTTAAATAAAACTTGGCTGTCGCTTTAGCGCCTGAAAACATGCAAATTTTTTCTGTTTATTTAATATGTTTTAAGATTATGTTTAGGTATAAACATATTTTATCACATTTTATGTCAACATATTTGATTTTACTAAATGCAATATTTTGCATTTATTCCATTTTATATGTCCATGTACTTCTTTATAACTTTTCGCCTAAAATTATGTTAATTTTTAGTAAAATAAGTGAATAAATTTGGCTTTCTCTTACTTAATTTCTGTTTTCTCAGCACTTTTCGTACTGCAAACCATTTAGGCGAATTTTTAGTTGTGTGATTCCTAAATGTATGCATCGATTTCTGTTTTTGTTTCATTTATTTGCGCTTCTAAATGTACTGAACTCTCTTTCTGCTTATTTCTTCTGCTGTTTAGTATAATTTAAATGTTTTCAATGCATTTTCAGCAATTATTATACCGCAATTTTCAAATTTGACGTCATCACGCCCAAAAATATGCAAAATATTTGTTTTAATTGTGTATTTTTGTTACAGGCTTCACCTAACTTTAATTTTTCTTCCCAATTAAATGCATTTCCTTTGGTTGCCTCATTTATGTGTGTCGAAAACTTAATTTTACTACCTAAAAGTAGGTCAGATTTTTTTAATTTTTTGCTTGTTTTCGTGTTATGCCTTTAAATAGACATCGAACATATTAAAGTACATTTTATAAACCCTTTTATGCAAGAAAAAAAAGCAAGCAAATGCATTTTTCAATAGACACCTAATGAAGTAAATCCTTTTTCCAACTAAAATATTACGTATCCACCTGCTCATGTAAGCTGCTTAAATTGAAACAACATGCAATCCACCTCCCTGGAGACGCTTAATTATCTGCATACTGCGTCGCACCTAAGTATTTCTATCCCCTTATTTTGGAGCAGAAAAGGAAAACCGAAAATAAAGTTTCACTCTGTAGCAACAAATGGCAGAGCAAAATGGCAAAGTTTAGTATTTTGAACTTTTCGTTAACTATTTTCAACCGAAGGACCAAATACAAAGCCGGCGTAATGAAGTGTGAGAGCGAGATAGCTGCATAAAGTACTACAACTGTAGTTGAGTATGGGCCAGTGAGCAGAACATTATCAGAACAGTTTCCGGCTGGACGGCGATACTCATTTTAGTCTGCCATGTGATTTTAATTAAGCTCGTATATACATAAAAAAATAATCAGAGAGAAAAATGAGTATCAAGCAAAGTTAAAGTAAGGCCTGGTGGGCGTTTTGGGCACTGGGTTGGACACTGTGGCTGATGAAGTTAAAAAGTTTGCCTTTGCCAAATGTTTGGAAGTTTTCTCCTCCTGTTCGCTTTTTTTTGTTTTGTTTTGCCTTCCACAACTAAGGTAAAATATCCATAGTGTATTGTTGTTGGTTGGGTAGCCGCATTGATTTGCACTTCATTTAAAGTTTTGTTACGAATTTCTGTTGCATAATTTCGAGCGGTTTTGCAATTCAAACGACCATAGTTAATTTTATTTGGTTAGGCGGGTATTTAAGGCACTGCGCATGTGAGTGGGTGTATGTGTGTGTGTGTGTGTCTAGGTAGGAGGTTGGGACGTAGCTGTGTGGCAGGCAAGATAAGCCTGATTTCTATGAGAGCTGTGTGGGTATGCCTAGAAGTAGAACGAAATGAAAACAATTTGAAATAGAATATACTTGAAATTCATTTGTGATGCTGGTGTATGCCACTAAAGTAGTTAGAACAAGCTCTACACCTAACTTCCTTTAAATAAACTTCCAAATAAAATAATTCCGCTCCTTCTAAATCAAGAATAAAGCAACAATTACCAAAGCAATTTACATGTTTGCAGCCAAATACATATCAAATTTAACTATTTTTAATGTAAACTGTTGAAAAGTTTAATATATATGCAAAAAGAATTTAGAACGCCTCAAAATAGGCAACAAACTTTTAACACGCAAGCCTCAGTGGCGTGCCTGTGAAAAAGAACTATGCATCGCTCAAACTCATGTTTTTTTAATAAAATCGTATGTAAAAATACACGCAGCGCGCCTTGAAGTATGCAACGAGAACTAAACATAAAAATTAAAGCTTGTAAAGTTTTGTAAATTCATGCAACATCTTAATGCACTTAATCTGCAGTTGGCTGTGCATAATTAAATACAAAATTTTTTAGCAAGCGTAAACTTGTGCAAGAAAATTAAATGAAAATGATCTCAGTTAAACATTTCTCTCAACTTAATATGAGTTTCTCATTGAGAGCAAAGAAAGTTAATCACTTATCGTCTTAAGGTGCTCTGAAACTCTGCAGCGCGAGTAACAAGAAAAAGCACGGCCGAAAAGTATGCAACAAACTTGATAAAATTAAAGTTTTCCTGCCTTATACTGGATACTAACAAACATTTCGTTAGTTTCACGCTCTTTGCTTATTTCAAAAACTGTTAGGTAAAATCCAAATGCCCAAAAGTATGCAATATGCTTCTAAAATCATAGCACTAAAGTCGTTATTCTTATGCTTAAATTATCGCAACTTGCCAAAATTTTATAAACGAATATATGTATGATTGAATGTAAATAAAATCACTTTAAGCGCCTAGAAGTATGCCGCAATGGCAATGAAATGAAACTGTCTGCTCTGCCTTGGCACACAAGGAGAGTGTTGCTAATTGCGCCATGCTTTTTGTGCAAAAATTGGTTTTACTAGGTAAAACCAATGCGGCACTCCTGTAGATAGGCAACCGTAATTAAAATTTTCTTTGGCTCATAGAAAGTTGTGCTTTTAAAAATAATTTTAATAGTAAATTCAATTAAGCTGAATTTGAGTGGGCATGGCAAAGTAGATTATTGCTGTGTAAGCGCCGTAAAGTATGCATTACCTGCGCCCGTTATCTCGCATTACATCCAAAAGCAAACAGATGTTTATTTTGTGTATGCTTACAGCAAACCACTTTCTCTCTTTCCCAAATTTTATCAACTTTTTTTATTTATTTTTTTTTTCTCTCTCTCAGGTAGCTAAAAATAAACAAACATTGCCTGTTCTACACTTTAAACAGCTTGATATCAAGTCACATTACAGCTCCTCCTATTTCTAAGTCAATGTCTTTCTTTCGCCTGATTTGCATTGTATCCTTGACAATTGCGCCCGGATATTTGCACCGGATCAAATAGAAATATTCAAATGAGGTTTGACGCGCACAGGTCACGAACAATTGTCACAGCTCGCTAATGAGCAGCACCGAGCGCACTGATACAGACATTTATGCTTGAAGGCAGTTCATAGTGGTGTGTGTGTGTAACGATGCAGTCGCTTGCCTGTGAGGTTGGCTCGCGTGTATGCAAATGTAAAGCGACCCCCACGGAGTTGTGTGCAAATACGTCTGACTGCAGATAATGCCGTGAATTTTAATGGATTGTAAATAAATTAATTTGTATATTTTTATATTCACTAGCTGATACACAGCTTTGCTCGAAGGGAAGCAAATACGAATAACGATGCTCTATGCAGATTCAAGGGTAACATTTATTGATCCAAATTTGGGTTTGATGGAGGCTAAGAATTTCAGAAATGGAAACCGACACAGTAATGAAAATAAAATTATATTCTTAGTATTATTTAAAAAGAAATTATAAATAAATATACATTAGGCAGAGACTTTGACCGCAGCTGAGTGGCGGAGACAGAAATAGAGCCAGAGACAGGGATTGAAATTCAGTTTGAAATTGAAATTGAGACTGAAATTAAGGTTCAGATTGAGACTGAAATCAAAAATTCAGATTGAGATCGAGAAAAAATAACTAAATCATATGTCCAATATCGAACTCTATATAAAATGAAGGGTCCTATCTCAACATCAGCATGAACTAGTCTTCTTATTCAATCGAACTTGTAAATTAACGCAAGCACAAACAAACTCAAAACAAACCACTAAAATTTTTGAATTGCCTATCAAAAAACAAACAGGTAAACGTTTAAATATATGTCTGTAACTTTTGCCAAAACAACTTAAATCGACTCAGCACTTTTCACGCTTTAAAGCACCAAACTGCGCATTTCTAATGCAATATTGCGGGCGATGGTTCCAACCGTGGAGGAGATTTTAAACCTCAGATCTCCTTATCATTTCAAATCTCCTTATCCGCAAAAAAGAAAAACAAAACAAACATATTTAATAGTAGAATTTTTAGTGATACACAAATTAAGCTAAGGAATTTGTTTCATTTCAATTTTGCTTACAAATATTAAAATCTGTCATTAAAGGTCAAGTTTTAATATCTCCGAAGTAAAACTTGCCAAAGTCAGTAAAGCTATTTTGTCAAAAATTTGGAAATAAGATATTGTATTTATGTGTAGATTTTTTATATATTTGCAAATCCGTATGTAAAAAATGCGAAAATTAAAAAAAATAGAAATGAGATAAAATAAAACAGCATAACTTTAGGCGCATTAATACTTTTTAGTCTTTATATAACATTCAGCGCTTATTTTTATTATTTGTTACTACTTTTAGTGTTTATAGTCAACGAAACCACTACTTTAGTAGTTCAAAAACTCTAACCTAAGCAATAATTCTTGCACAAATAGTTGTAAGCTATGACTTCAATTGTCTCAAAATGTTTTCCACGGAGCGGCAACTTGAGCTTGGGAAACAGGAAAAAGTCACATGGAGCCATATCAGGCGAATACGGTGCTTGCGGAACGATATTAACATTATTTTTGTTCAAATAATCGCGAACAAGACGTGATGTGTGAGCTGGTGCATTATCGTGATGCAAGAACCTTGACTTGTTGTCCCACAATTCCTTCCTTTTAAGACGAATGTTCTCGCGCAAACGCTTAAAACGTCTAAATAATACTCAGCGTTAACCGATTTTGCGATTTGTGCGATTTTCAAGCACAATTTCCTTTACTTTTCCGATGTTTTCGTCGTTTACTGATGTTGCTGGACGACGTTCATGAGGCAAGTTTTCAACCGATGTACGGCTCTCTTTGAACGATTTGTACCACTGGAAAACACGTGCACGCGATAAAGCAGAGTTCCCATAGGTTGTCTGCAACATTTTTAATGCGTCTGAAGCCAAAATTTTGTTGGAATAACAAAATTTCAAACAAATTCTTTGTTCAACTTGAATTCCCATCGTTAAATTCGAAGAACACACTCGAGCTTGACTTGTTTACAGTAGCACAGAAAACAAACTATGTGACATATCACGCTGAAATTTGCCATGTAAGCTTATAACAGTCCTACCAAAAAACAAAAAATTGATTTTTGCCATATGTCATCCGCGGACCGTTTTATTGATAACGTCTCGTTCATATTTGAGCAGTAGGTACATCAATCATAAAAAATCTTTCGATCGGTTGTCGTTTATAGGTTGACTTTTGTAGACTTTTGTGTTTTTAGCATACTTTTAGGATATTTTACTTTTGTTTCACAAACAAATATTCAATACTTATATCTCATGCTTTCCACCTGTTTAAATAATTTAAAATCGCTTGCAATTGATCTCTATTTCTATAGCATACTTTTAGGATATTTTTCTTTCAAAACAAAATCTTTCAAAGTCTTTTATTTCCTGGATTCTAACTACTTGCAAATTTAAAATTACTTAAAACTATACAATATTTTTGTAATTAGCATACTGTAAGGATATTTTCCTTTTATTTTAAAAAAATTCTTCAAATTTTTTCTCGGGTGAGTTCCAAATACTACCACAATTTCATTTAATTTGGGAAAATTTTATTTTATTTCAAAACACTTCCAATATTTCCTGCATTCCAAATTCATTTGTACATTAATAAAATCTTGTTAGCATACTTTTAGCACTATTTTTTTCATTTGAAGGTACTTCTAAAATTTAATATTCTTGCATCAGAACTTCTGTGCAAACTTATCAACACTTGTATTTGAACACCACATTAAGGATATTATTGTTTTATTTAAAAAAAAAAACTTTTAAAAATCCTAATCCAGTACATTACATTTATACTTCTAGCATACTTTTAGGATATTTCCCTTTAATTAAAGAAAACTTTCGAATATTCCTAATATTTGCCCAATTTAAGATCACTTCTGCATAAACACTGTTTTTGTAGCATATTTTTAGGATTAAAGGAAAAACATTTCAAAACAAAATCTTTCAAAATCTTCTACACCAAGCATTTCAGCTTAACAATATCTTGGTAGCACAATTTTACTATATGGTAAATATCTCTGTAGCATACTTTTAGGATATTTTCCATTAATTCCAAAAATAGGATATTTTCCATTAATTTCAAACAAGATTCTTATCTAATGCGTTCGAATAAGTTGCCAATTTAAAATCACTTTTAACCAAACACTATTTGTGTAGCATACTTTTAGGATACTTTCCTTCAGAATCATTTCTCTCAAAATCGTGTATTCCGTGGATTCCAAAAACTTGCCAGTTTAAAATTATTTGCAACTGGACCCTATTTTTGTAGCATACATTTGGGATATTTTCCTTTCATTTAAAAGCAAAAATCTCCAAATCTTTTATTCCAAGTATTCCAACTACTTGTCAATTAAAAATCACTTGAACATGAATAATATGTTTGTAGCATATTTTTAGGATACCGTCTCTTAATTTCAAAACAAAATCTTCCATCTTCCACATCTACAACTAAAAATCACTTGTATACGTACACTATATTTGTAGCATACTTTTAGGCCATTTTCCTTTCATTTCAAGAAAACTCTTCAAATCTCCACGATTTTTGTAGCATAATTTTTGTATATTTTTCTTTATTTTAGAATTACTTTTAAAATTCTCCATCCTTTACATTCCACTTTCTTTTCAAATTTAAAACCAAGCACCACTTTTGTAGCATACTTTTAGGGAATTTCATATTAATTTTAAAATACATCTCAAATCCGCTATCCTGTAAGTTTCAAGTACTTACCAAATTTAAAATCACTTCAAAAGCGAAATGCAAATAAGATTAACTTATTTGACATAAATTTAATTTCGACTAACTTTGCACAACAATCCAACGGCACAATAACAATAATCACAATAGTATTTTGCATACGAAATGCAAACTAAATCAGCCAATAAGGCAGGCAAGCAGCTAGAAACATGGAGAGAGAAAGAGAGACAGTTTGGCAGAAAGGCTTTCAAAATCCCAGAAAAAGTTACGAAAAAAGCGGAAAAATCCTGAACAACTGGTAGGCAGCTGTCTGACTAAGGTAAATGTGGCAAACAACAAAGCAATAACAACAATAGTGCACAATGATGCTCATACGCGTGGCAGTGCGACACGAAAAAAAATCGGTGAATATCATAAAATGCGGCCTATTTGTAGGGGCAAATATGCAAAAATTCGCATGGCGCACTCAGGTGGCACTGCTTGCGCAATAAACGTAAGTACGCACACACACACAACCACACAAGCTGAGACAGCGGGCAAAATTGTGTGTGGTAATGCTTTGAGCCAGTTTTTTATACTTTCTCGCTTATTTTCGTTTATTTAATTTTTGTTAATTTTTTATCTAAAAAAATGCGACGGAAAAGTTGCACAACAGAGTCCATTTTTTTGAGGGGCACTAAAAGAGAGTCACGAAAATATGCAAAGTGGTGGGGAAAAGGCTTTTATTATGCCGTAAAACAACAGCAAGTGGTGGCATGTTTGCAGTGGCGATGGCAACGTCGACGGTGTCGAAAAGTAACTTGTCATTGCCCTCCACTTTTACACATTTCGAGCACAAAATATTTTTCGCTATTCATGGTTTTTTTTTCATTTGCTAGTTGCCAACATTGCATTGAAATTTTTTCGCGCTTTAACAACCGCTGCGCTTAGTACTGCCAGCGATGTGCCATTGTACAGCAGCCCAGAAAGCAGCGCGCAAAGTGGCGTGGTTGGCAGTGTCTGCAGACAATGTTTTTCCTACTGCTTCCTGTGGCATTATTTTCATTTTTATTTTATTTTATTTTTTCTAAATTGTTTATTGTTATTTTTTGGTTGTTGTTTGTTGTAGTCTATCTGTCGCGCCAGTTCGCCTGCACTTAAGCGCACTCTGAAAACACAACATAACTCGATTCTCATGCCTCAGCTTTCGGGAATTCCATCCCAGTTGCCGTCATCGTTACAGTTGCGCGCCTAGTTGTAGGCAATGGGAAATATAATTTCCTCGTCATTTGCAAGCAGTGCTGAAATTTTGATAAAGCATACTTTAAGGCGCAAATATGCTGTTTATCATGTAAATTTTCGAAGCAGCTCTAAGACGTAGGCAACCAAAACACATACATGCATACGCTGCCCTCCACTAGAGCTCAGCCCCATGAACGGTCTCAACTTGTTCGGTAGGCACACATTCGCTACATAAATTTAGTCATTTTTATTCACTTGCTTCAAAGTTATTCAGCCACTTATCAGGCTCTATAGCTGATCCGCGTCAACTTAACTCAAGCAGACAGCGCTCCCAGCCCTGCTTTCTCTATTCACACATTATCAAGCCCTCTTTCCCTTCATTTATTTACCGCATAACTCTGCCCTTCTTTATCGCAGCCTTTCCCTCAGCTTCGCGTCGCGTAATTCATTTGCATGCCCGCATGGATTGAAGTCAATTCGGTTTTTAAACACTTCACTTTGCTTATGCCTAAATGTATGCTAATGTGTGGGGTATGTATGTAAGTGCTTTTATTTATGCTAAGAGGTCATCAAAATTTGTTTGTCAACTATATCTATTGACAAGAAAATTCGCTTATACGAATACAGGGAAAAATGAATTGTCTGTGTTGTGGCTCGTGCACATTTTGTAGTTACAAACATTGTCTCAAGGACGCGTCAGTAGCCTGCAGATAGCAAGTCGACTTTTAGGCGACGAAAGAAATTATTACTATTTTTATTTTCAATATTTCAAGCGCAACCAAAGTCGTTTGCAAATGGATTTTCAATTATTGATTAACTAAATATTTGCCAGCATATTTTTAGGTGCCTTTAGTGGATCCCAGAATGTTGAGTGTAAATTCATTAAACGAAATTTTGCTCAAAATTTCAATAAAAATCAGCTAAAAACTATTATTGCACAGAAATTATTCTAATTATTCTAAATTCGCATACATTAATAACTTAATGCCTCGCATTATTATTTTCTTTTAAAAATACTTCCAAAGCACCTATCTTTATAGCATATTTTTTGGATATTTTCCTTTAGGTTCAAAACACTTTTCAAGACTCTTTTCTTAAGCGTTCTAACTACCTGCAATTTAAAATAACTAACAACTGAATACTATTTTTGTAGCATACTTTTAGGATATTTTTCTTTAATTTCAAGAATTTCAAGCAAACTCTTCACATCTTTTATTCGGAGAGTTCCAACTACTGCCGCAATTTAAAATCATATAAAATTATATGTAGAAAACTATATTTGTTGCATACTCTTAGGATTTTTTAATTACATTCAAGAAAACTCTTCAAATTTCTATCCGGTATATGAATACTATCTTTGAAGCATACTTTAAGGATTTGTTTTATTTCGAACTATGTACTTCTAAAATTTTCTATCTCTTGCATTCCAATTTCTTCGCAAATTTAAAATCACTTATATTTCAATACTTTCCTTACCTACTTTAAGGGTGTTGCTGTTTTATTTTAAAAATACTTAAAAAACTCGGTATCCAGTGCATTACAAATATCGCAGAAGCATACTTTTAGGATGTGTTCCTTTGATTTAAGAAAACTCTTCCCACTACTAACACAAATCAAAATCATTTGTCTATACTATTTTTGTAGCATATTTTTTGGATTGAAAAAAAATAATTTCAAAACAACATCTTTCAAAATCTTCTATTTCAACTGAATAACATCTTTTCAGCATACTTGAAGGATATTTTCCTTTAGTTTAAAAAAAAATTTCAAGACTCTTATCCAATGCTTCGCCAATTAATTATATTTATGTAAAAGAGCTTGAAAAATTTTGTTCTGCTTCGAAACATATTTAATTTTAAGAAACTTAATTTTAAGCACATACCCCACACAATTGGCTATGAAATTTGAATTGCACTTAATTTAAAATTTTTTGTAGCACACCTATAGGCGTTTCGTATTGAAATTGGCGTAAAATTATAAAATTTTTTTATAAAAATGTGGGAAATGTTAGATCTAAATAATTCTAAACTAAATTAAAATTTATTTGGCATATTTTCCGGCGTTTAAAATAAGTGAAACTAATAAACGATAACGTATTTCGCTGATTACACATCCTAACAGTGTTTTCTATCGACGCATTTTTTCGAGTAACAAATGATTTAATTAATTTGCATAAATACACATTGCAATAGTTTTTAAAGTTATACTAATTACATACTTTTAGGTGTTATAAAATGCAAATCGCTTAAAACATTAGCTTCAGTGTTGAAATTACCTTCAAACTAAATATGTAGCTATACATGCGTTGAAAATATTTTAAAATAATAAATTGCATATTTTTAGGATGTTTCACTAAAATTTTCTGCTATGTTATATTGCTGTAAATTCCATTGCATTTTCTTTGTATTAAGCTACAATTGTAACCATAAACTATATAAGATATTTATGAATTAATAAAAGTCATTGAAAAAGTTCATCAAATTTGTGTTGCATACTTTTAGGCTTAAAAACGTGCAAATGTTAGACTCTCAGTAAAATCTAAATGGAATTATTCAAAGCTTTTGATACTACACAGCCTCAATAAAGTTAATTATAAATATGCTGTAGCATACTTTCAGGCAATTTTTGACAACTCTAAGCCATTTCAATTTTTTATTTTATTCTTTTTTTTAGGTTTCTTAGCTAAACACTCTGCTCTTCTTCTAAGAATAAGAAGCTATTTTATATGTACAAGTGAATTTCAATCAAAAATTAAACCCTGTGTTGCATATTTATAGGCTTATGTTATGTAAAATATGCAATATTTGACACAAAAATTGTTTTCCCACTATCAAGAAAACACTTTCGGATTAATATTTCTCTACTAGTCATTCCATAAGTCTTAGCTTTATTCAATTGATTGCATATTTTCAGCGTTGATCCAAGAAAAAGGCTTAACCCATTTCGGTTTTATGAAAAATAGCTATTAGTTTTGCTCTTTTTCTGCTTGGAATAAATAAAAATTCTGCTAAAAATTATTCACAGCGGTTCAATTTGTTCCGTAAATTCTTTGCATTCTACTCGCTGATATTGATTGCATACTTTATGGGTTTTTATGTTGCCTTAATTTTGAAGTAAGCTGAAGAAGTGAAACCTACGCCGAATTACTTTAATGGCTTAATAAATTGCGAAATTTTCAGTAGCAACATTTTCAACTACAAGTTTGCTGCCCTCAGGCTGTTTCATGGACTCTTATAGGCGTTGCAACATTTTTCGCCGCGCTCACATTATCATATTTTTCGTTTTTTGTTCTTTATTCTTTATTTGTTTCCACACATTTTGTTATAAAATGTATTTTTCCGCATTGTATTGTGCTTAAGCGAATATTACCATTGACTTCAGGCAAAGCAACATTCCACAGATGCGCGTGTAAGCAAAAAATGAAAAGTTTTAAAAATATTTCATAGGATTTTAAACCTAAAAACCGGAAATAATAAAACTTATTTGTAATTCGCTTGATGCTAATTAATTCCTCATGCAAATAATATTTAATTGAAAAAAACTGAAGCTTTCATACCATAAACTATGCGAATTTTTTAAGCTTTCAAAGCTATTCCTGCATCAATAACTGACGCCAGCGCCTTTCCTAAACTTTTAATGCAACTGAAACTCGACTGTTTTCACAGGATTATTTAATTAAAATATTTATTTTTAATAATTATATTTATGCGCATTAGCCGTTGTTTTTTTTTTTGCAGCTTCTTTGATATATTAGCCGATACTCAAAGTTTTAGCTTTTAGTTGCAGCAGTTCAGTGCACGCCCGCTTATAGACTGAAACCTGAAAATTTTTTTTTTCAAATATTTGACAAGATGCATGTTTTCGAGCGCTTGCTGTGATATAACGTAAATTATTTTGCTATAGTCATATTTATTAATCGCGTGCGTGCGAACAAATGTGGAAAATGAAAAACTGGGAAAATCAAAACTATTTATTTTTTAATATTTAGCCTCTCTTGTTGCTTTCCTATGCACGAGCCACAAATTCTCGCACCTAAAAGTAAACTTCAAAGAAGGCTACGTTAGGTCATACAGGCTGGCCGAAGCCTATAGACGCAGAGACAATTTTGACACATAGCGATACCAGATCAGAGTCCCATTAAGCGAAAACATGCATCACTCAAGATGCGCGTACGGCTCGCGAATTTTGGAAGTCGCTCGAGCTCCAGTAAACTTCAAAGAAACTATTTAATAAATCTTTGCGGCAATAAGCGAAATTCTATACTTTCTGGGGTTCAGTTGATTATTCTTAAGTACATTTGACGGTTTCTGAAGTACAACCGACTATTTTGAAGCACATTTTACGGTTTCTTAATTACAATTGGCTATTGAGATAGTACAATTGATTTTTCTTAAATATATTTTACGCTTTCTAAAGTACAGCTGTGATAGTATGAAGTGCATTTTACGGTTTCTGTAGTACAATTGACTATTCTGAAATACATTACTCAATTTCTGAAGTACAATTAACTATCCTGACATACATTTTACGGCTTCTTAATTACAATTGACTATTCGATGTTACATTTTACAGTTTCTGAGGTACAACTGACTATTCTGAAATACATTTGACGCTTTCTCAACTACTCTCCGAAAAGTTTTTGTAAAGAGATAGTTTTATTAGTAATAATAAAAATATTTTCCTTACAACTTGGCACTGCTTCATTACCTTTCTTCACACTACAAAGATTTAAAAGCACATGCTTTGTCGTGGAAAAATCAATTAGGCTACTTTTGGATAAAATATTATTGAGTTGTTCTGAAAGTAATTTCGTTTTCCCCGACAGACGATTTAATTGTATTTTTTCACAACTAACTTCACACTTAAGTCGCATTGTCATTATATGTTTCGACAGCTGATCTCGCAAGGCTTGTGTGTGAGTAAGTTCAATTGATTTTACTTTTTTACTAAAGAAAAGGTAAAAATGCTGTTCAAGCCAGAAAAAAATTAACCGATGTGTATGGAGGAGATGTGTTGACAATACGCCAGTGCCAGAACTGGTTTCCAAAATTTCGATACGGCAGTTTTGATGTCGAAGATGTACTACGTTCTGAAAGGCTGGTTTAAGCTGATAAAAACACGATAAAAGCATTAGTTGTTGCAAACCGGCGAATAACAACACGAGAGATCGGTGAGAGGTTAAATTTATCGAATTCAACTATTTATGACCACCTGAAAGGCCTGGGCTTAAGGTTGTCTTTCACTTTCACCACAAAAAAATGAAATTACTTTCCGAACAACCAAATAAATTATCGCATAGCACTGAAGGTAAAGGTTTGTTATAATAGTCAAAGTTAGCCTAAATCGAAATTCATAGGAAGGAATCATCATTATAATCATCATAGTTCCTCGAGCTCACTGCGGAGCATAGGGCCAAAGAAAAGCTTTTCCACATCGTTCTGTTCCCTGACATTTGCTTTTACTTGCAGCCACGTTAGGCTTTAGTTGTGCTCGCAAAAATTTGGCCATCTCACTTCGCTCAGGCCCACAATTTTGATATTAAGTCGGCAAGCTTCTTTCGGAAATTCCTCTAATTTTCCTGTTTGCGCAAGTGATGAAACATGCCAGGTTCCTATGCTTGACCGTTTCTTCGTGCTAAAGAACGTTTCCAGTTTCTTTTATCGTGATTCTTTCAAATTTTACTTTTGGTTTCTGAAACCAGTCAAATTCAGGGAGCCAGTCGGTTGTTGGCCTAAGGCTCCTATTATCGCCATGGAATTGCCATCTCAAAGTGGCTTGAAGGCAGCCGCTCGATTCAAGACAGACGTTGTTTGGTTTTTTAGTGGTTTTGTCCGCGTGCGGTATTTTATTTCCCGCCTACCCTGGATTCGAGACAGTCTTTGCTTGGCTTTCTAGTTTTAGTCCGCTAGTGGAATTTTATTTCCCACCGGCCCTGGATTCGAAACAGTCTTTGCTTGGTTTTCGAGTGGTTTTGTCTGCGAGTGGTATTTTATTTCCCACCTACAGTGCATAACTGTTGAGCTATACCCTATCCGCCAACTGGTGACGCGTCCGATAGCAGACTAGAAACTCCACACGGAAAAGGAAGAGATAGAGCTCTTGTAGAGCAAGTTTAAGAAAGGCCTTTTAGATGCGTTCTGTTCGCTTAATAGATATTTGGTCATGCGGAATTTTTATATAAATTTATTCATATAAATACACACATCTGTTGAATTTCTGAGACGCCTCACCAACTATTTTAGAAATTATTATTGAAACGTCTTTTGGGAGTTATTTTTGTGCTGTTAATAAAAAAAGATGCAAGAATACAAACAGTTATTCCTGGCTTTCCAATTCCCATAGCATACCCGAAAGATGTCGAGCAATGTTTGATCTTCCTGGTGCATTGAATGAATCTAATAAAGACAGCAAAAAATGTTAACAAAATTAAAGTAGACTTCCATGAATTTCCAATAAAAATATTTCACAGTTCAGAAATCAGAAATATCAGACTAATCAAAGAAGAACTGAGCTCTTCCATGTATATGCGTGCCTATTTGAGACTAAAAGAACAAAGAAAAATAATAATAATGAATAAAAAATCTGAAATTAAACGAATATGAGGAGATCATTACCCGAGAGCACATGAAAGAAAAGGGCATGCAAATATTTGGCAAGCAAAATAAATTACATTAAAATTATATCTTTAACTACATAAAAATAATACCCACATATGCATGTGTATGTGTGTGGTGTGTGTGTGTTTGTGTGTGCATGAATTTGCTGACTTGAATATTGTAAATTTGTTAAAAATTTGTCAAGCATGAACAGCGGGCACAGTTTAGTCTGCTGTTGACGCAGCAAGCAAGCAGAGAAAAAGCGGCTGGACAAAGAGAAGAGAGACAAAGAGCGCTGCTGTGTATGTGTAACAGAGAAAAGCCTGTCACTCACTTACAGGCGAACGACAGGCTGGGCAAAGTTAAGCAAGTTGACTAAATGATTGGTGTGGACTTACAGGAATTGCCGTTAGAAAATGTAAAATAAATACATATACAAATTTATTTATATATAAACAGATTCTAGTAGCTGCACACACGCTTACTAACACATGCAGATAAAGTTCGATGAACATAATTCACTTGCGTTGATTTATTTAAAATTTTAAGCAAAGCGAGGCTTTTGAATTTTTTTTACATACCCATTTTACATATTTTTTTACATATGTATGTTGTATGTTGTATGCATGTATGTGTATTTATGTATTTGTATACATTTATGCTCTGTAACTTTCTATTACCAGGCAAATGCAATCTTCTGAGTGCTAATTGGATTATAAACGAAATTTGAGCAGGCCATGACAAGAGGGAGACACTGAAAAGCAAATAACAGAAACAAAAACAAGACAAAACAATAAACAAAAATGGAAAAATAAATAAACTATTAACCACATAACTGAAGCTAAGTAAATAATAAAGCCCAGCCATTTGTCGTTTATTTTTCGGAAACAATTTGACAAAGGCAATTTGTGCAGCTTTAATTAAACACATCAATGCTTTCTCTTGAGGTTTCAACAAATTTTCAAAAATTGTGTGCTTCCTCTTACATAACAGTTCACTGGTGTGCTATTAAGTGATTAGAAGAAAGCTTGAATTCCTAACAAAATGCTAACGAGCGATATTAAATGCAATTTTCGAGACAAAATTAAAATGTACGCTCGTACTGGGATGGAGGCTATTACGTATGTGAGTGAGATTGATTTGATTTAGTAGATTTTCCACATATTTTTTTATATCCCAGTTCACTCCGCTCGAGAGCATAGGGCGGCGACAAGACTCTTTCATCGTACACAGCAATGAGCTGTTGTTTTTGCGCCGTCTAATGTAATGTCAGCATCTGCTAGTTCGCCGATGTTGCGCCTCCGCCAAGTGATCTTTGGCCGACTGCGACTTCTGCTCCCTTGCAGATTCCAGTCTCGTAATGCTTTCGGATGGTTTTCTAAATGTTTGACCTATCTGTGGCCACTTTCTGTATTTTGGCCCCTCATTCGTTGATCTCTACAGAACGTCGTTGCTCTTGGTGTTCGGCCAGAGTATTCTACAGATGATGCGGAGGCATTTGTTGACGAAGGATCGTAGCCTCTGTGTGATGGTGTTGGAGACCAGCCATGTTTCACTGCCGTACAACATTACAAACTTCACAACTAAGCTGAATATTCGCAGTATAGTGCGCCTGTAGATTTGCGAACTCGCCCGTACTGTATGCATTCGCTTGAATGCCGCCCCTGCTCTGTTTGGCCTGCAGTTGACATCTTCATCTGCTCCGCCGTCTGTCATAATAGTGCAGCCGAGGTAGCAGAAGCTTTCGACAAATTCCACTGGACTACCGTCAACTATGATTGGTCTTGCTTTGTTGTGGTTGGCTCTCAAAGCCTTTGGCTTGACGATGTTGACCTCCAGTCCGGCAATGCATGCCAGCGTAGTGACTAGTCTGTCCGCCTCCGCTTGCTTGTCAGTAGGTTTGTAAGACAGGAGACAGATGTCATCGGTGAAGTCTAGCTCCTCAAGATGTCTGGTGAAACTCCATACGATACCTCACTTGTGCCAAGTCAATTGGCTCATACCGTCATCTAAGACGATTGCGAAGAGAAGGGGTTAGGATACAACCCTGCCTTACATCTGCGTTGATGGGGAATAGGTCGCTGATGTTGCCGTTGTGAAGCACTGCTAGTTCAGAGTTCTCGTAAAGGGCTCTGAAGAGACGGGTTCTCTTAGCGGGAGCTCACTTTCAACGCCAGCCATACTGAATCTCGTTTGATTGCGTCGAATGTCTTCTTAAAGTCAACGAACAGCATGTAAGGTAGGGAGCGCCACTCAGCTGAATGTTCTACTATAATGCGAAGAGCGTTAGCTTGGTCAACAAAGTTTCGGTGAGGACAAAATCCAGCTTGCTCGTCCCTTAAATAAGCGCGCTCATGAGCTCCATATGAGGAACTCCTGAAAGGCCAAATCACAAGTGTCATTCCATGCATTTAAAGCGGCGACTCGTAAGTTTGGCTTTGGTCCAGCGAACTACTGTTGCAAAGAGCTTGCATTTGGGATCCTCGACTCCTAGTTGGACCATAGAGCGTCAATAACTCCTCTTCGCCATCGAACACGGTTTTGTGCAAGGGCTCTAAGGCTCTGTTGGAAGAGTTTTCATCGAAGCGCCTGTTTGGCGATAGTTTCGTCACTCGTTCTCAGAGTCTGGCCGATCCATTACCATTTTCCTTCTGCGAATTTTGGGACCAAAAAATTCGCTTTATGCGGCTCAAGCAGCGATTAAGAAACATTTAGAGACGCCTTGTGTCACACATCCCATACGATAGTAGACAAGTACCGTCGACATTGATCTGCCACTGAATACCTCTTTGAGGGTTCTCGTTAGCAACGAAGCGTTAAGAACGTCTTGCTGAACACCAGTCAGCACATGCAAGCGTTCTTTTATGTAGGATGTGACAAATAGCTTCGCTGTAGCTTTTTTTGTTTAGGCCTACAAATTTAGCTGATACTTCTTTCCTCCGCAAAGCAGCCCCGATACACTCTCTACTGACACAAGAACGTTTTTTGAAAGTATATTGTATTAACAACAGTTGAAGTTTTGAGTGGTCAATAGTCCACGACTAAATAGCCAATAGTACAGAGTAACATTCAAATTCCCCTGAGAAACCACATGTTCGGTTTAGCTCGGTCGAGCTCCGTGATCTTTCTCATCGTTTCTTGGCTGCTTTAGCCTACTCATCAACTATGGGGATGTGGGTTAGCTAAAATGAAACCGATACTCTGCAGATATTCCGACTTATGTACCAGCGGACTATTAATCGCTGTTCAGGCCTTCTCCTTCAACTTCTGAGAACAGAAAACGCAAGGTTGGTAAATGTAATCTATAATCTCCACCGTGCAGAAGACTCGTATGAAGCTATATGTTAGTATTTGATTTCTCAAGATCCTGTCTTTGCCCGCACGCTTGCTTTCTCGATTCCTAAAACTTCACTGCTAAAATTAACGCTGTCATTAGAATGTAGATTTTCCCATGCAGTCCCAACATCAGAGAATTTGATTTTGCATTTGTTAATCTAGAAGACTTTGTTTAGAATACATGGAATTTGAAGCTCCCGACTGCCCATTTCCTGCTTCTAAAGAATTCACTCAGTCGGAAATCGGTGGGGTAAAACCTTAATTTTTATGCTTTCCTATACCCGCTGACGAAAGACTTTTTGCGTATCCCGACGTGGTCAGCTGTCTTTAATTGGATCATCATACCGAAACATCAGGTATTTCCCCATATAACCAATATCTTGAGAGATTGATTTTGACCACTGGAATGAACCGTCTCTCGACGAAAAAAACTAACACTTGAAAGACTCTCATCATACCAGTCCTATCGTATGGCGCAGAAGCTTGGACGATCAGACAATGGAACAATGAGCTATATGAGCCTTACGTCGACATAGACATATCGCAACGAATAAAGATCCAGCCCATTCGTTGGCTGGGGCATGTCATCCGAATGCACACAAACGATGCGGTTCTGACAGTATTCAATGCAGTACCAGCTCGTGGTAACAGAGAAAGAGGAAAACCTCTTCTGCGTTGGAAAGATCAGGTGGAGAAAGACTGGGCTTCGCTTAGTGTGCCCAACTGGCGTCAGTTAGCTCCAGAAAAAAATTACTGGCGCGCTTTATTAAACTCGGCCAAAGTCACTTAAACGATTATAGCGCCGATCAAGAAGAAAAAGAAATAAACCACCTATGTTTGCCAACATAGTCTGACACCTGCCACGTATCTCAAATGGAACTCGCTTTTCTTACCATGAAAGCTTCAACAGCCCTCGCAATAGCAACATTTCATCCTGCTCTACCCTATCAATCACATCCACTTAATGCTATTATCGCCAGCCATTGTTTTTGCTGAAAGCACCACCCAGCCGGGCAGAAAAATTTTCATTATTAATACGCCGAGCAATTCAGGCGCATAACCTTAAATCATGGCCATTGAAGAGCTTAGTTTTGTCGTCATAAAAAAAGAGTCTCTGGCGGCAGTTTTTTGTTGTCTCTTTTTTTTGCAAACGGATTTCTAACTGCTAAATCTAAAAACTGAATAACGCACAACAGCGTACGCAGCGCATCAGCACTCCTACACTTGATTTTCCACATAATTTTATCAGCGCAATTTATAGCAGCTGTTTTTTAACGCACAAAAACTAAGGTAAAAAAGATTAGAGTAGCCATAAATACATATACATGTATATAACTTATGTGTGTATGTGGGTGTGTGTGTGTGTGTATGTTTCAAACTTATGTAGTTATGTGTGTACTCCACTTTATTTATGGCACATAAAATTAAAATCTATTGCAATTTATTTTACATGATAAATGGGCTAGTAATAACAAGAACAAGAGCAGATAATTGGTTTTCGAAAATGAAAAAATATTTCAATATAAAAGTGACACCATATGAAAATGGAGAATAAACATAAATTAACTAAATTACGGAAGTGGGGGTACACAAAACATATTTAACCATTTAACACTGCCGGTCTACGCAGATATTTTTATAGATTAGGGTGAACCAGCAAAGGAAAAAATGTCTAGAATTACCTTGGTGTGCCCTCCAAGTTATATTATTGACTGGCAGAAATATCAGCGTACAGGATTGCTATTCTAAAAGACTCTGCAATGATTTTTTTTTCTATTTCCAAATAAAACACACACAAAGATTCTGCGGAAGACTTTTTGTATCGCAGGCGATGGAACAATGAACTGTATCAGCTTTACGACAGTACGGACATACAGTAGGATCATAAAGGTTCAGCAGCAAGAGCATAGAGATTCAGCGGCTACGTTGACTGCGTCATGTCGTCCTAATGGTTCAAAACCCTCCGACTCTATTTTAAAACCAAGCACTAGAAATGTTGAATATTTAAAACAGGATCGGTTAAATATCGCAATTTTTTAATTAAAATATCTGATTTTTTACTCTCGACTTTTTTCATCACAATTTCAAGACTTTAAATTTGAAGTGGATTTAAGTAAACCAGTAAAACCAATGAAATTTCGAGAGATTTTTAATTTATTTTTAAATAAACTCTAAAAATTAATTTGTTTAGTATAGTTTTTGATTAATTCAAATAAAAATTTTGAATAAAAAATAAATCATTTAGTTCATTAATTAAAAAATCTGATTTTCTTATCTAAAATTTTTTTTGTTTATCAAAATTTTAAGACTTTTAATTTGAAGTAAAAATTCGGTAAAATTTCGGTAAACTTCTTTATTTTTACATAAAATTTAATTATTAACTTTTTTCAGTATCGATTTATTTAAAAAAAGGCACTCGAATTTTTATTAATTAATATAAAATCCGTTAGTTTCGTGTTTTTTTTTTCTTTATTCAGAAAAATTCATTTTGAACGAAAAAATAATTCATTTAATTCAATAATTAAAAAACCTGATTTTCAAATCTGGATTTTTTCATTACAATTTTAAAACTTTCTTTTTGAAGCGAGTTTAAGTAAAACCAGTCAAATTTGGATAGATCCTGTTTTTATTTTTAAATAAAATTTAATATTAAATTTTTTTAGTATCGCTTTATTTAAAAAAAGGCACTGCAATTTTTATTACAATAATTTAAAATAAGCTCCGCTAGAAATTTCATTTATAATAATATTTTTATTATTTTTTATAAAAATCTTCGCAGTTAATTTAATATTTTTTTTATTTAAATTTACATTATTTTAAGTCTTTAGTTACTAAATTCAACAAATTTTTTTTTGTTTATTTAAAAAAAAATTCGTTAGCTTTCGTGCTATTTTTTTCTTGAATTAATTTCATTTTTAGTTATTTTTTTATTATTTTTGTAAAAATTTTAATATTTACTTCTAAGTAAAATCTGTACTCAAAATCACAAATCACACTGTGCGACAGTGAAAATATACTTTTATAGAGACCTAGCACAACTTGTAGGTATAGTAAAACTAAGAAACATGGTATAGGAGAAATTTCCAATACACCCCCAAAATCTCATTTTATGGCCATAAAACCGTTTTTCAGTAGGTTGATGTGAACAATCACTCCTAACTTCGCCAATTTCCATCCGATTTCGAATTTGTTTTTTAGTTCGAAAGAACAAAAACAAGCCTTTTTGACAGTGTGTTGACATTTTTTCTGAAATGACAACTGACGAGACTGTAGACGGAAGTATTTGGAATTTTTTTATTTTTTCTCTATTTTTTCAACTTTGACATAATTTTTCCGATATTATCCGATATTGAGGATTTTTTTTAGTACACTGCTGTTATAGTAAATTTAATTTTGCGTCGAATGAGCTATATTTGACTGTAATTGAATTAAAATTAATAGAGTTGTGTCGGTTTTAAGATTTTTTCTTTTTTTTTACTACAAGATTTGGTATGCGTTTCGAAGCATGAAAATGATAACAAGTGTCATTATAAACACATAATATTTATTGGAGTATTGTGCAGTGCAGCACTGTACGGTATGGTATGGTACGGTACGGTGCAGTACACAACGGAACTGGTTCCAAACTTAAAAATGCATTGGAAACGGCCCTTTGGAGTTTAGTATGGTACGGTACATTTGTCATTCTCTTCATCAGTTTTGAATACTTCTCTGTAAGAAATTCGATCATCATCATTCATCTTAAGTCGCCATCAACTAAATTCCATTGTTTAAATCGAGAAGCGAGCGTTTCAGATTGTCTTCCCGATAGAAGTAAATCACGAGAAAGATCCTGAAAATCTGAATTTTATACAATGTGTCGTTCTGAAGACTTAGAACCAGACGGAAAGTACTCTTCATCATCAGGTTTATTGTTATCAGTTTGATCATCATCAGCAATGAGTTGAACTTCCTTCAGTTCATGACTTGCAGTTGAGTCAATCATATCGTCCAAGACTACGGGGTTCTTAACAGTTGCAACATCAGCATACTTTATGGGCTTTCGAGTTTTATAATGATGACCGTTTACGTCCGTTTTACAAAAATAACAATCATCTGGTTTATGATAAGGCTGATGATGCCACATCATCGGAGAATATTGAGAAATTCGACTTTTCTGGCAACGTTTTGATTTATATCTCTTGAATTTCAATGAAACAAACAATAAAACTTTGACGTTTTAATAAGGTTAAATTATAATAACAAACTTCTTTTGTTAATCAATGTACAGTGTGAACTTTGGTACACTTGGGAGCTTTTTCATATTTCTATTGAAAAAAAATGTGCTATAATATGTCAGATATTTTCGTAAGTTCTAACCAGTTCTGTTGTATGCAGTACAGTGTACTCTTATGTATACATATACACTCCAATAAATATTACGTATCTATAATAACGCATCAAAACACGTCCTTATTCCCATTTAGCGTAAGTTATACCTACATACCAAATTAGTAAAAAAAAAAACTAAAATCTTAAAACTCACACAACTCTATTAATTTTAATTCAATTACAATCAAATATAGCTCATTCGACGCAAAATTAAATTTACTATAACAGCAGTGTACTAAAAAAAATCCTCAATATCGGATAATATCGGAAAAATTATGTCAAAGTTGAAAAAATAGAGAAAAAATAAAAAAATTCCAAATACTTCCGTCTACAGTCTCGTCAGTTGTCATTTCAGAAAAAATGTCAACACACTGTCAAAAAGGCTTGTTTTTGTTCTTTCGAACTAAAAAAACAAATTCGAAATCGGATGGAAATTGGCGAAGTTAGGAGTGATTGTTCACATCAACCTACTGAAAAACGGTTTTATGGCCATAAAATGAGATTTTGGGGGTGTATTGGAAATTTCTCCTATACCATGTTTCTTAGTTTTACTATACCTACAAGTTGTGCTAGGTCTCCATAAAAGTATATTTAATTTTTTTTTTTTGTCACACCGTGTCATTTATTTTGAAAGAAGCATTTAAATTTGATAATTTAAAATACATTTTTTTCTTAATTTAAATTAAAATTATTTTATTTTTACTTTTTCTTTATTCTTTTTTTTATTTATTTTTATTTTTACTTACTTCTTTTAACTAAAATTTGTAATACTTTACATTTTCAACGATCTTAAGTTTTTTAATTTGATCCCAAATGCCGAAATTTTTTTTTAGTTAAAAAACTTGGTTTTCAAAGCTCGATTTCATATAAATATTTTTTTTTAAGTAAACATTTAATAATTTTAATTTGGAGTGATTTTAAGTGATACCAGGAAAATCTCGATAGATTTTTTTATTTTTAAATAAAATTTATATATGTAATTTTTTTATTAATACTGATTTATTTAAAAAAGGCAGTAAGATTTAAAATTCGAAGCGAATTTAAATAAAATCAGTCGAATTCCGATAGATTTTTCTTTATTTTTTAAATAAAATTAAATGAATATTTTGTTTTTAATAAAATAATTAAAAAAAATTAGATTTTTTTTAATAAAAAAATTATTAATTAAAAAAACTATTAATTTAATATAAGATCCGTTAGTTTTGTGTGTTTTTCTTTAATTAAAAATTTCTTTTTAAAATCTTTATTATTTTCTTTGTTTTTGCTAAAAATTTTAATATTACATTTAATTCTAAGTAAAACCTTTAATTTCAAACTTTTTTTTCAGTTCGACTCCTTTTTATATACCCATTATTTAAATAACAAGGTCTGCATTTTTTAATAATTTAAAATAAAATGTGTTAAATTTCCTGTATTTAAATTACAATTTTTAATGGTGATAAATTTGGAACGATTTTAAGCAAAATCAGTCAAATCTCCCTAGACTTTTTTCCGTAAATTTTTTATATTGGTTCCTTAAAATGAGATCCGTTAAATATCTATATACGTATTTTTATTATATAAATAGTTTTTATATAAATATTTTTTTAATCAAAATTTTAATAATTTAAATTTGTAGTGATTTTAAATAATTTTTCATTTAATTTTATTTATTATTTGTTATTCATTTTTATTTCAAATTGGTTATTCAATAAAAGATGCATTAAATATCGCTTTTTTTAATTAAAAATTTGAATTTTCAAATCTCGATTTTATACAAATTTTTTTTCTAACTTTTTATAGTTTAAAATTGCAACAATTTTAAGTAAAACCAACAAATCTTAATAAGCTTTTTCAATTAGGTTGCTCAATTTATTTAAAAAAAAACGCAAAAATTGTGATTAAAGCCAAACGCGTTAAGTTGTTTTATTAGTGTCTTTTTTTAGCTCAAAATTTTGTTTTATAAATTTGGAGTGATGTTATGGAAAATGAGTTGACTCCGATTGATGTTTGTTTAAAATATTATATAAACTTTGATTTAAAAATTACAAGATTATATTAATGGAAAATTTAATAATTTCAAATCAAATTTTAAGAGATTTGAAGTAAAATCAGTTAAATCTCGACAGTTTTGTTTTTATAATTTTTTTTGAAATCTATCTGTATAGTCTCTTATTTTTTTAAACTAAAATTTTAGTCAATAACAATAAAATCAATCAGAATGCAATTTTTTAATATAATTTCCTAATTCCACTAAAATTTTAAAAATAATTTGGTTGAGATTCCTCAAAAAACAAAACAGATTTCATCAAAAGCTCAACTCGTAGTGATATACATATATTCGAGATATTCCAACTTCTGCCGTGCCAAAATGTTTGGTGGCACTCATAAACATAACAAATCCTGTGACTAGCTTTAAAAGCCAACACCTGCTTTTGTGCGGGATACACCTTAATATATATGTATGTGTGTTCACATGTATATATGAGTCAATTTATATGTATCTTTTCATGCATACAAAAACCACACTTTCTAATGCAACCCCCTTACCCCTCCCACTGTCATTCATGTTTGACCTTTCGGGAAGTAAATAAATAAATTTTACTTAAAATCTCTGCCACAACAATAAAACCGTAAAATAAGGCATTTTCAAAATTGCTTACCGCCACAAAATTGGCTAATATTGCCGCAACGTAGAAAAAACGATTTATTGGCATGAAAATTGACAAACATTGGCGACCACAATTATTTTTGCTAATTTCGCGCTAATTTGGTTAAAACATATTTTCAGCATTTGTTTAAATAGCCTTCAGGCTGCTTATTTGCCAACTTTTTTAGTTTGAATGTGTGTGTTTACGTATGTGTGTATATGTGGCGATGTATTTGTATTATTACATTTGTGGTTTGGCAACAGTTGCATAGAGCGAATGTATAATAATTTGCTTCTTTTGTGCTTTTGGAAACAAATTAATTTAAGAGTTTTTTTATCAAAAAAAATTTGTTAACGTTACTTTTTTCATTAATTTTCTTTTAATTAAAATTAAAATTCGGGACTGTTTTATAAGAAGCAAAAACTGATATTTTAAATTGGCGGCCGCAGTAGCGGATTGGGTTGGTGCGTGACTACCATTGGAGAGTCCGTTTTAAATTGGCAACGGGCGTCAAATCAATCTCGTAATTTTTTTTTTGTTAAAAAAATTGTTTTGCAAAACTTAAACAATTTTAATAATTCAAATTTAAAGCGATTTTAAGGTTTTTTTTTGCAAACAGAAAAATTATAATAATTTAAACTGGGACAACTTTAATAAAGTCAGCTAAAAATCGACTAGTTTTCATTTTATTAAATTTTTAGATTTACTGTTTTAGAAAAAGCAGAAACTCTGATATTTTCAATTTGCAACGATCGCCAAACCAAATTGGATTAATTTTGTTTCAATTTAATTATTGATTTAAAAAATCTTTTTTTTTTTTTGAAAAATTTAAAAATTTTAGAAATTGAAATTTGATGCAATTTTAACAGTTTTTTCTTCTCGGTAAATCTTAAAAATTTCTATAATTTAAATTTGGAGCGACTTCAATTTTTTTTTTTAATTTTTTTTTTTTTGCAAAAGTCAGCTAAAAATCGACTATTTTTTATTAAATTTCTTTTAATTTTAAATTAAAATTCCAAACCTAAAAGATTTATTGTTTTAGAAAAGGCAGAAACTCTGATATTTTAAATTTGCAACGATCGTCAAATCAAATTCATTAAATTTTTTTAATTTAACTATTGATTTTAATATTTTATTTTATTTTTAATTTTTTGAAAAATTTTAAAATTTTAGATGTTTAAATTTGGAGCGATTTTAAGAGTTTTTTCTGCTTGGCAAAACTTACAAATTTTAATAATTTAAATTTGGGACGATTTTCAAGCGAAATAAAAACCGATACATTTTTGTTTAGTTTTTTATAATCAATTTTTTTTTTCGAGATTAACGATTTTTACATATAAATCTGCATTTCGTACTCTGCGAAAAAAAAATAAGCCAAAAGATTTAATAACTTGAACTTCCTGCACTCTTAAACAGAACCAATTAAATCTCAAAAAATGTTTGTGAAAAAAAATTTTTGAGTTTTGGTGCTTAATTTTGATACCCAAATTTGAGGCGCTCCCCAGCCTAATCAGTTCAATTAATTTTTTTTTAATGAAGAATTTCGAAGCATCTTTAATGATTTGAATTTGAAGTTCGAACACCTCTCTCCACCTCCTCTGACTTATTAAATTGTATTCCGAAGGCCTGAATTTTGCTCTCTGTCCAATACAACTGCACTGTTTTTCATCAGCGCTCCCTTTCATACATCACTTCGCCAGGTTGCCACAAACTTTAGTGGAAAATTATAGTAAAGTTTAATTAATATTTTAAATTTTACTGTATGCATTTCCCATTAATTTTGTATCTTGCACGCCTTACCCTCCCAGGGCCTGGCTACTCAGCTCGTAGGTCAGCTCTTGAACCAAGGCGAAATTAATAAATATGAAACCATTGACATTACAGCCACAAACAGGCTAACAAACAACGAGAAAAGGTAAACAAAAATAACAGTAACTATTTTAAAAAATAAAAATTACAAAAGTAAGTACAAGTAACTACAACGGGGCCGATTATTATCAAAAGCTTTTCCCCATCAGCAACATCACAGCAACGCGCTTTTATGTACTCGTTGCACTACGCTTCACACCCCTCAACTGGCGTTTTGTGTTCTTCTTTTTGTTTGTGTTCGCCCCACTTTTTGAGCGCACACTTACCTACGTTTCACTGTCGACGCCAACAATAACAAACATAACAACAACCTTTGGTACTTTCATTAATAATTTATTTGCATTTAACGTTGAATAATTTGCTGACTTGACCAGCAGACCGGTCGATCGCTCGCTCGCTCGCTTACTCGGTTGGTTGGTCGTTCAGTCAGTCAGTCATTCGGTCAATGAATAAGTTGGGTTTTCGAGTGCGAAGGGTCGTTCAAAGTGAAGCAAACAGTGCAGGTCAGACTGCAGATTTTTGCTACTGCACACAAACTGCACAAATACTCAGCCCCGTGTATTTGTATGTATTGGTCAGTGCGAGCTGTATCAGAGAGATCATGCATGTATGCCTGTTTTGTATTTATTTTACACTGGTTATTTTCAAAATGCAGTTGTTAAGGGAATTGAATGCCTAATTGCAAACCGAAAAGCAAATAAATTAGTCTGGCATGGCTGTCCGCTTATAAAATTTCAAACAGCCACTCACAAAAGTCAAATGAGAATGGATGAGCGTGAATGAGTAAGTTAAAATGCGAGTGTGTGACTGATGGATGGATGGATGAATGGATGGTGAGTAGCAGTCGCGCATGTCGATATGTGTGCACGCATGTGTGTTTGTGTAATACTAGAATACATACTCTGTTTGCAGTTGTGTGCACTCTGCACTTCGACCGCACAATGCCTGCCTGCCCCAATGTGAATTGAAAGCCTAAAAGTATGCCATCAGCTGCAAAGGTCATTATTTATTCACCTTGCATTTAAACAAATACCAACACACTCATACAGATACTATGTCTGTATTTATTGTGCATATGCATACAAATATATTTACTTTACCAGCTATAAATAACCAAATAGTAATTGTCTAATTTCACCAAGGCAAAAAGCACTAATAACACTTTGTGCCAGCACAGAAAATTACTCTGAATCACGCTTGGTATGCAGTAGTAAATTTAGAAAGTACTAAATTACTAAATACTAATTTACGGTTAGTAAAAAGTAATTTACAATCTGGCACAGTTTACTGGCTCAATTTTCTTGTTTAACTTTGTTTTGATTTGTTTTTTTTTTGTGTTCTTTGCATATCATTTTGCCCTTGACCGCAGCATAAAAAGGCTTTGATTTTATTCGCCAAGTTAATGACAATAGGAAATTATAAATTAAAAAAAATTACAATGCAAATCCTGTAAAAAACAAATAGAAAATAAAAAGCCAAGTAATTGGTGCATGAAATTGTTTGTAGGATTTTCAAATACTTTAAAAACGTGTCAAACGAATTCTTTTGCGCGCTAAATAGGCCAAGGCAAAATTACAATAAGGCTCAACCATTTGAAGTAAGTTTGGGGAGCTAAAAATTTTAGTGATTAAGATACAGGGCTCAGTAGGCTATTAAATGACGAAACTGGCGCTGATATAGCAGAAGTAAGCAAGCACCTATGAAGTCTGGTATTTCGTTCACAGTACTTCCCGCTTCACATTAAAGTTGGCGCGTCACATTAAAGTTGGTTTCCTGACTTCTCGTATAAAATCCGTTTCTAAAACACAAAATTTATTGAAAGAAGTATGTAGCAATGAGTGTCGATCACCTGTGCAGGCCTTTGAGTGCTTGCAAGAGGCCGAGTGGCTTAAAGGAATGCAATTGAAATTTTTGGTCCCTCAAAGTAGAGGCGCTCAGAGACAGAGACGTCAGCGCCAGGCACTTAAAAATAAAATTCTCCCATGTATCGAGCGCATAATTTGAGTGCATAACTCGTTAAAGAAAGACCACGAAACTAAAGAATGCTTCCATAGACTATACTGCTTCTAGTATTATAAACGACATTTTTGGAGCAGCTTCCAATACTATGAAAAATATAAATATTCAGCCTGAGAAAGAAAGAAGCGAAAGTAATGAAAGGTAAAGCACAGATTCAGGTTGATAGAGAAACTTTTGGGAATTAGATGAAAAGTATTTTTCTGAATAGGGTTGCCCGCACATTTTTAATATAATTCAAAAAAAAAAATAATAAAAATAAAAATTTAATTAAAATGTTACAAAATGGCTATTAGATGAAAAGTATTTTTGGCATAGGGTTACTAATTTTTAATATAACTTTTATTCTTGACAATCAGGTAGAGACTGTAGTAAAAAGTTAATGTAAAATGTTACAAAATGGCTTATAAATGTACCGTATTTTTGGGATAGGGTTGCCAACTAATTTTTAATCAAATTTTTTTTGACAATCAAGTAGAGACTCTAGTAAAAATTTCATTATAATGTTACAAAAGGGTTATTAGATTAAAAGTATTTTTGAAATAGGGTTACCAGCTAATTTTTAATATAATTTTTTTTTGACAATCAAGTACAGACTGTATTAAAAATTTTATTATAATGATACAAAATGGTTATTAGATGAAAAGTTTTTTGGAATAGGGTTGCCAGCTAATTTTTTACATAATTTTTGTTTTGGCAATCAAATAGAGACTGTATTAAAAATTTAATTAAACTGTTACAAAGTGGCTATTAGAAGAAAAGTATTTTTGACATGGGGTTACCTGCTAATTTTTCATATAATTTTTGTTTTTATTGACAATCAAGTAGAGACTGTAGTAAAAATGTAAGTAAAATGTTACAAAGGGCTTATTAGATGATAAGTTTTTTGGAATAGGGTTGCCAGCTAATTTGTAATATACTTTTTTTTTCTTGACATATCAAGTAGAGACTGTAGTAAAAATGTAAGTAAAATGTTACAAAGAGCTTTTTAGATGAAAAGTATTTTTGTAATAGGGCTACTAGCTAATTTTTAATAAACATTTTTTTGACAAATAAGTAGAGTCTGTAGTGAAAATTTAATTATAATGTTACAAAATGGTTATTAGGTGAAAATTTTCTTTGGAATAGAGTTGCCAACTACATTTTCATATACTTTTTTCCTTCTCACAATCAAGAAGAGACTAATGAAAATTTAATTGAAATGTTATAAAATGGCTATTATATGAAAAAATATTTTGCAATAGGGTTGCCAGTTGATTTTTAATATACTTTTTTTGAAGGCGGAAAAAACTCTTGGTCTCTACATTTGAGGAACAGTAGCAAGATGTACTTCGTAGCTAGAAAAGAAGCGTGGAAATTTGTCATTCATTGCAATCATTTTCTACTTATATGTATATTTAAATATTTCATCACAGTCGAAGAAGTCTGGGAAATGGATATATGTATATAAAACATTTTTCGTTTGATTTGTGGTATTTTATGTAATCAAAAAAGTTGGACAGACTTATAAAAGGTCTGTGAAAACACACGCATAGATTATTTCAGGTTTCACTAGTTTTACTTTAAATATAGCCCTTAACAATTATATATTAAAATTGGCATCATTTAAATGTCCACAAATTGAGAACGTCGAGATATCGATATTGAAGATTGTTCAGCAGCACCTTGCGCTACAGCTCCAATATTATCGAGAGCACGTCCAGCTTATGGTCGGTCAGTCCTTTTTCAATACTCGACAGAATCAGTTTCTTGGAATTTTTTCAGCAACCTTTGAATTTTCACCACATTTGGACTATTTTTTGCACCAAAAAATTCAGGAATTTTGCGTTATGCTGTTGCTAAAGTTCGACCAATTGCATAATAAGTCTCAATAGCTTTAACGCATTGCTCTAGCGTGTAAATTTATGCACCTGCCTACTTGAAAAATGTGAAAGATGAGCATTAAAAAAGGTGCCGTTTAAGAATTATTCACTACTGAATCCTAGGCGTCTCTTTTGAAAGATCCATGAATGACTAAAGTTGAATGACTTTTCAAAATTGATTGAAAATAAACGCCAACTACTACTGTCAAGCAGTTAAATAAAAATTATTGATGAACTATCAAAAAGCTAGAAAAATTTTATTGGAAAATCTGTCAATCATCAACGTCCATTTCGTCATCCATTTCGCAAATTCTAACAATTTTAATAATCCATATCACAACAGCGCTGCCCATTTTTTTTAACTCAAAAAATTATGATTTTCAACTCACTGCTAGTTTAACTCACCAACGATGATTGTATTAAAACAAAATCACAGCTGAAAAATTCCTAGAATTTCACGCACGTTGACACAATTAAAATTTTAATTGCATTTACAAATGCATCACACGCCACACACAACATTCGAAGTAATCTATTTGCGCTGGAAAAATAATATTTGCGTCATTTCTGCTAAATCATAATTAAAAGAAAAAACACTATGCACGTAAGCACACACACACGCATACAAATGTGCACTTACATATATCAATAACATTTGCCTTGACGTCCAACATAATTCCCAGTCAAACCGAGTCAAGCGAGAGCAAGCACAGGCAGCCATCGCCCCTAAGTGTCAGTGCTGCCAAGTTACATACGTGTAGCCACTACTGATGGTTGCCAAAGGAACCAACAACAGCGCCAACAGAGTGCAAACAAACTAACCATAAGGCGAATAAGGGAAATACGAGCACTAAAAATATAATACAAATAAGAAGAAGAAGAAAAAAGAAAAAGGAAAAATAAAAAAACAAATGCAATGTAATAGTTGAATTTATGTTGTATAACTGCAGTGGCAATGGAGGGCATACGAAGAAAAGAAACAGAAGAATGTACAATTTTTATTTACGATTGTGAGTGTATGCTTGTATGTATGTATGTGTGTGTGTTTGTGTGTATGTGCTCCAAGATATTGTATTGCTGGCTATAGATGTGTCGAACGAAGTAGGAAAACAACGCCGATGAAGCGGAGGAATAAGAATTTTTCAAAATTAAAAAGAAAAACATAAAAACAAAAATGCAAGCAAACACGCAGTAAATAAATAGCTAAAGATATATGAGTAAGAAATGCAATGGAATGTAACATGAAATGGGACTCTCAATGGGTGAGCGAAAAAGCGCTGGGGAGCGGTGGGGTTTGAATAAATTTTTAAAGGATAAAATGTTTTTCCAGCATCAACTGAGAAAACAAAAGCACACGACATAAGAAAAAAACTGCACCAATGAATGTATGAAAATAAAGAATGAAATTGAAAAAAAGAACAAAAACAAGAATGAAATCAAACCAAGAAAACAATAACTGTAAATGGGAGCAAGGCGAAATTGATTGTAATGCTGCGGACGGATATACAAATAATACTCGATATGCTCGTGAAGGTATGTAATGTGACACATGGAAATATGTAAGTATGTGCATACGTGCTTGTGTGTATGTGAGTGTGTATTAGTTTAATTTTTACAAAAAAATGCACATTTTTCTGCGTAAAATCATGGCATAAATGCTATATATTATTAATGTGGTTACGTGGAAAGGAAACTAGAACAGCGTAATTCCTGACTCACAATGGCGGCCGACTAGGAGCGGGTTATAAAATTTTACGTAAATTCTAGAGCAAAAAAGTTTTTAAAAAGTGTTTAAATCTGTCATATTTCATTTATAAAGCAGAAATATAACAAATTCGAAATACTGTCCATCTTGGGGACAGCTGTGGGGACCTTTCAGAGAAGGAGACTGTTGAGCACTCTCTCTGTAAATGTCCGGGCTCGACAGCAAACGATTAAGGTCACTGGGTGCTCCTTTCTTCGACAGCCTGGGGCAGTGCGCCAACCTTAACCCCATCAACCTTTTTCATTATATCAAAAGCTCTAGCTGGCTGTAGATATCTGCCCGTTGGAGGTCTCATAATGGTATCAAAACGGCGCTTCAGTGCTGCTTGAGGAGTGCCAGACTTGCAGTTCAACCATTTCACCTACTGCCCATCGTTTTCTCATCTTTCGTATAACCTACGAATGGCGCACCCTAAACTTCGTCGCGTTTTTCGCGCAGATCTGTAAGTCAATTCACGAAATAATAGAATACTTTTTGACATCTTCATAAGAGTAAAATGCTGAGCAGGTAGAGTAAGCGCCATTAATGCAAAACAAATTATAGTCGTGATAACGTTAAGGGCCTTATACCAGAGTATGTGGCTATCTTCCACTGACGACTCAAGACTAAATAAAGGATCGTAAATGGCGTCCACTCAGTAGTGTACGGCTACCTGACCACTGCATCGACTTTCAGACTGAGTTAATAGCTATAAAAGGGGCTGAGTTGTGGATTAGGGACCTGTCTAGCGCAGTAAAATCCATCACTATTTACTCAGAGAGTAAAACTGCCATAAAAGCTGTAACAGTGCCAGGGCTATTCTAGATGAGCTGGTGAAGCGATGCACAATGAACGTTTCCTGCGTTGCTGAACACAGAGACATTCCTGCAAACTACTTGAAAAATGGCCTGGCTATAAAATTAAGTGGTCTTATACCATTAGTTCGCATCTCTTTAGCCTCAAACAAGCTCTGATATAGATTCGGTCGGTCTACATTGTGTAAGCCAACAGTAGATGGATCACTGAAACCACTTATGAGGTAACTAGACAGATCTAGGCTAGAAGGAATGAGAACAGAACTAGATCCCTCACCAATCCAAACCAGCTTTCTATTAATATAGTGGCTGCTATCATCACCGAGCTCTCCTTAAAGAGCACACATAGGAAACGTATGGGGTCGCAGCTGCACGCACGAAGGGGTTGTGGAGAGCATTTAACACTTCCTCTCTCACTGTCTCGCTCTTACCAAAATGCGATATCGCTGATTAAACTCTTACTTCTTTAGATGTCCAATTTGGCCATCACGCAAAATTCGGCTCAAAGAAAACTCAAGCCCTCGCTATTCTTGTGAGCAGAATGGAGTCGACTGATTTTTGCCTCATTCTGAACGAAAGCAATTACGGCTGCGACTTTTTCGGTGCTTCGAGCGATGTAACGTCTCACTGGCATAGGAATAGTTATGAAGACATATCTTAACTCGAATTTTCGAAAGGCAACTTTTGACTCTATCTCAGAGATCATTGACAGAAGCTCTGTTTATGTTAAATAAATCAGGTCTGGATTATTTCTTTACTTCATAACACCACAAAACTCATACCTTCAAAGCAGACAATTAACATCGTCAAGATTTCATCTGAGCGAAATCGATTGTCCAAGTTCATAACCTCAACTTCAATCGTGCTTGGCGGAAACCCGTTTTCCAGCGAGATTAAGAAAAATTAGGAAGCACTCAAAAATTTATTTCAAACTATAGATGCATTGGGTACTCGACAATCAGGTGGTTCACTGAAAATTCTAGTACTTAGAACTAAATAAATTTGTAACTAAAATATTTTTTATTGCAATGCAAAGGAAACGTTAAATCTCTAGATATTTTTTATCGATTATATTATTACTATTCATAGAAATCTCCCAAATTAGTAGATTTTTAAGGTATACTATGATTTATATTTTTAGTAGGGTTGCCAGCTAACTAAGTTATATTTCTTAGAGCTTTTTTCGCAGAAATAGAGGTCTATAAATGCGTAGTATTACGTATATATATTGTATAAAATGTAAATGTATGATTTGATATTATTAATAGGTTTGCCATCTACCTGGATTTTATTAAACTTTCTTTAAGACAAAAGAGGTTGAATTACTAAATATTAAATATATTTTACTAAAACATTCTTTATATATAAAATATTGCATTTTTAATAGGGTTGCCTTTTATTTTTTTTTTATTTATAAATTTAAAATTTTCATTCAAATTTGCATTTAAACTACTTTTTTTATATAGAAAATATTATCAATAGGGTTACCTCTTCATTTTTCAATTTATGTACTATTTTATGGTTTTGGAAGAATCAGTATCTAGAAATTTGTAGTAAATATTCAAATGGGAACATATTTTCTATGTCCAAAATACTTGCAATAGGATTGCATCTTAATTTTTTTCTTTGTTTACAAATTTAAAAATTTCAAGGGATCAGTGTCTATAATATTTTTTGTAATTGTTATATTGCCATTAAAAATTACTTTCTACTACTTTGCCTTGTGCTTATATCGCATTAACATATTTTTATAATACAAAATTTTATCAATAGGGTTGCCTCTTAACTGTTCATTTTATATACTATTTTATTGTTTTGGGGGAAACAGGATCTAGAATCTTGTAATAAACATTAAAATGGGTACAAATCTTTTATGACCAAAATATTTTTCATAGAGTTGTCTCTTAAATTTTTCTTTTATATTTATAAATTTAAAATTTCCCAGGGACTAGATTAAAAATCGCTTTCTGTTACCCGACTACTGATTTTATCGCATTAACATTTTTTATATCTAAAATATTATCAATAGGGTTGCCTCTTAATTTTTCATTTTATATAATATATTATTTTATGATTTTGGAAGAATCAATAAAAGTAGAGGATCCATAAGTAGAATCCTATAGCATTAGTTATAAAGCATTAAACAATTTTTATATCTAAAATATTTTTAATAGGGTTACCTCTTAATTTTTTAAAAGATATCAATTTGAAAAAAATTAGGATCTATAACATTCCTTTGAATATCATATTGCATTAATAATTATTATGTGCTTCAAATATTTTCAATAGAGTTGCCATACAATTTGTGGGTTTGTTTTTAAATTTACAATTTGAAAGGAAGCAGGGTTGAGAATATTAATATAAATGTTATATTACATTGAAAATAACTTCATATATCAAATATTTTTACTAGGGTTGCCTCTTAATTTATCATTTCATATACTATTTTATGGTTTTAGAAGTATCATGATCCAGAATGCTTTAGTAAAACATTAAAATAGGTATACATATATACTTTTTTAATTCAAAATATGTTTGATAGGGTTGCCCCTTAATTTTACTCTTAATTTTTAAATTGCCAGGAGTTAGAATCTAGAATATTCCTTTAAATGATATCTTCCACTAAGAATTATTTCATATTTAATATTTTGTCAATAGAGTTGGCATTTAATTTGTTTGTTTGTTTATAAATATGTAATTTGAAAGGAATCAGGGTCTACAGTATGCTTATAAATATTATATTGTATTAAAAAGTACTTCATATTTCAAACATTTTCAATAGGGTTGCCATTTTGTTTTTTTATTATTTAATAATTTAGGATCTCGTGGTAATGTACCGCTATGTTCCATTAAATTTTTTTTTATTTTTCAACTTTTTCATGATTTTTTCAATATTTTCATGTTTCACACTTTTGTTTATTCGTTTTTTTATGTAAGTCTAAAATTTGTGATCATTAAATACAAGGTGAAGTCCACAATAAACAAGACTGAGCTAAAATAGAAACGACAGGAGCTTTGTTCTGATAACTTCGAGATTATTTATTCAAAATAGTTCCTTGCCTCGATACACTGTTTTGGGCGATCTAAGAGCTTTTCGAAAGAGTGTTTCAGGTCATTGACTGGAATGTACTTCAGGATGTCGGTACAAGCCTTTTGGATGGCCTCTGCGGACGCAAACCGTTTTCTTTCATGGTCAAATGCAATTTTCCGAATATGAAGAAGTCACAGGTTGAAGCCATGAAAAAATTGCTTACTTTCTAACTACATTTTAACTACTTCAGCAACTAGTTGGCATTACAGATTACCTACACTCGCCACAAATTACCACTATACAAGTATTAAACACAAAAACTAGCTCGACTATCCACTTCAATTCATATATTCCTATATTTCCTCCTAATGACACACATGTGAGCCACAAACTTACAGCACAACCACTTTCAACGGATATTCCATTTTTTTCTTTATTCCGCTACAAGCTTTCATTTCATTTCTATTACAACTGACAAACACATGAAATAATTAAACAACCAGCCACAGGAAAGAAGCAGAAGAATGCGAGCAACCATTAGCAAAAACTATGATTTACTAAGAATATTAATGACGACAATAGTAATGGTGGCGTAAGAGGTAGTGATGTGGAACTAATGTGGCTGGTGGAGAAGTGTTGTTGCAAAGTGTAGTTGCAGAATGATGGCGTTGCTGATAGCGAATGTTGATATGGCTGATATATTTACGATGTCCGTCTGGCCCCGTCTGTTTGATTGGGCAGCACGTAGGCAAACAAACAAATACTTAGCTTAAGTGATACGTGCTCCACCCAAGGGGCCAAAGTGAGTGCGGCAATTGAAATGGCTGTGAGCGCAAGACAAAAGGTCAAGCGAGCAGTATAAAAATAAATAAATTAGTGGAATTATTTCTTGGTATTTAATTAGACACGATGAATGTAATAGTAGAAAAAATCCAAGCAATTGCTTAAGGAATGTGAGCGTACAAAGTATGAGTATCACTAACCAGCAAACCAAGGGTGCACGCAGCACTAATGAGTTGAATACGAAATAGAAGGCTGTGCTATGCATGATGAAATACCATATAATTGAGTTAAAATTAATCTACGAAGAGGCCTTTTTGAGAAGGGTTTTCATGGCAGAAATGCACTCGAAGGTTTGTAATTGCCGGCCGGTAAGAGAAAGTACTCCTATCATTTGATGTTACATGGTGGCCGAGCATTCGACGCTCACTGCAACCAAGCGTATGTTAGCTATGCACAAAAATACTTAACCTCAGGCCACCTCAAAAATAAAAAAATATTAAGTTTTCGACATATTTCTGATATGATTCGTTAGTCTCTGAATATCTCTAAGAAGTCTTCATTTAAAAGAAGCGAGGAGATATTGACTTATAACACCGTACAACACAACTTTGCGCGCAAGAGCAACAATTGCATACCCTGAAAGAGGACGTTAGGTGTAATACCCGTGCACACTCAGTTTTCCTAGCATAATTTGCTATTCCTTTCAGAATATTTTCTAAAAGTTACTCATACCACGCGTACCACCTAAATGTATGTAGAACAAATGCACGCATGAAAAAATTGATTTTTGGCTGCACTCATAGGGAAGACTATATTAAAAATAGAATGTTTTCTCATTTATTGAATTATTCTTTTTTTTCCAATAAAAAAATTGTTCCATTTTCTGTGCAATACATATGATTTACATGATTTTATCGATATTTTCGATGGTTGGTCTACCAGAGCGCGCCTTTCCTCAATAACCATATAAACGACAGAGTTTGTAATATAAAAGTTGTTGCAATTTTCTATGAAATACAGGTGATTTCTATGATTTTATCCGAAACTTTTTCATTGTATTCGATACTGTATTTTGTCCATAAGCAGCATCACTTTTTTGGCTGCCTGCTGAACTTTTCACTAAAGACATCTAACGGAAAGCATTCAGAATTTTTTACAGCATCTAATAGACTAAAGAGTAATTTGATCTGTAATTTATGATGAAAAAGAAAGTAGAGGCAATATGAGCAGTATTTCGATTTCAGATGCAAACATTTCAGCGCTGCATTAAAAAAAATTTCTCTCGAACATGAAAACTCCAGCACTTTAAATTTCTTTACTTCTATAAAAACCCATGAAGTTGCCTTTAACCAATGAATGCTGTTAAAAAGCCTGACTTAATTTTTTTTCAACAAAAATAGTCAGCCCAAGCACGCCCTCCAGAAATATCCTCTAAGCGTATTGAGCCTGTGGTAAAAAGTCTGTCTTTCAGAGTAATTGCCTGTTAAAACAAATTACTTGCCCTTTACCCCTTATTCACATATACGAGTACATACAAGGTATATACAAATACACGCCTGCATTACACTCGAGAAAGACTGTCAAAGAAAAAAATTGTGTATTGAAAGAATTCCAAATTTACATCTACATATTTACGCGTCCATACATATTTCACAGTCTCTGGGGCATTTTTAACCCGAAAATTATTTTAATTTTTTTCTTTGGTTTTGCTCAAGGCAGATGTGTGTGAAAAAATGAAAACGTTGCAAAGCCAAGAAAAATTTGCTTAGCTAGAATATATCAGCAGTAAAAAATAGTTGATCATACCCAATGAGCAAAAGAGAGGCGGTGTAGAGTTTTTGCTCAACTCTACAATGGGGAAGTACTCAATGCATGGGTTTTCGGGTGGTGCCCGGGAAAAATTTTGAAAAATAACTAATTTGATACGTTTTTCTGGTGCTGAGAAAAAAATTTAAAAATTTCAAATTAAAAAAAAACAAATTCAGCAAAATTGATAACTAACTGCACGCAGGTTTCTTAAAACAACAAAACTCAAGGTTGGCTTCGTGGAATGGGAATATGAAATAGTTTTTGCAGTTATTTTATAGATTCGCACGAGTCAGATTAGAGAGTGGAATCTCATAGCATAGTTATATACAAATTACTTTATATTTAAAATTTAAAAATTTGAATAGGGTTGCCCTTAAATTTTTTTTTCTTATTTTAATTTTCTAGTAATAAGTGCCTAGAATCTCACTGCATTTGATATATTGCATTGAATATCAAATTTTGTTTTTAGAGTTGCCATCAAATTTTTTAATAATGTTATTTTTGCCCATTTATCAATTTATTTCAGATATTAACTTCCACGACTTAAAGTACATAAGATTTTTTGTCTTATACTTAAAATATTTATAATAGGGTTGCCTCTTATTTGTGCTTACTTATCTATTTATTTCAGATATTAACTTCTACGACTAGGGGAATTAAAAATACATTACATTTTTTTATATTTAAAATGTGCATAATAGGGTTGCCTCTTATTTTGGCTTACTTATCAATTTATTTCAGATATTAACTTCTACTATTTGGAGAATTAAAGTACATAAGCTTTTTCGTCTTATAGTTCAAATATTTATAATAGGGTTGCCTCTTAGTTTTGCTCACTTATCTATCTTATTACAGATATTAAGTTCTACGATTTGGGGAATTAGAAATACATAAAATTTTTTCTGATATATTAAATTTTTATAATAGAGTTGGCTCTTGACTTTTCTGCTTTTTTATTATTTTATAGTGTTTTAGAGTGAA
>JAYXIM010013390.1:0-94181 GCA_037575425.1 Anastrepha fraterculus | reverse complement strand
TAATTGAGGCTCTTAATATGTTAGGTATAGACATAGGCTCTCAGCGAGTGGATAGAGAACATGCTTAGAACTGGGATAATCATCGGTGAGGTAGGCAGCAGCACGGTAAAACGCTCTGCCAACAGGGGAACCCCTCAAGGAGGAGTCTTTTCCCCTCTGCTGTGGTTACTAGTTCTCAACAATATACTTACCAAATTCAACCGAAAGGGAATTAAAGTAGTGGCGTACACGGACGCCATAGTTCTAATGGTTTCAGGTATGTTTCTAGCCACAATTAGTGAGATTATGGAACGAGCTCTGGTATTATTCAGCAATTGGGCCACAGACTGTGGTTTAAGTGTGAACCCGAGAAAAACTTAACTGATGCTATTCACCAAGAAAACCAAGGTACCAAACTTCAATCTCCAAATACCTAGGTGTTATCCTAGACCCCAAACTTAGCTGGAAGTCCAACGTAGAGTACAGGGTATATGGCACTTTACACGTGTAAGAGAATGTTAGGTCAAAAAGGGGGTCCGCAACCAAATTGGTTCCACACAGCCATTGTAAGACCAATACAAACATATGCGGTACTAGTCTGGACGCCCACTACATACACCAATCCTACTGAAGCGCTTAACGTACTAACACATCTATTACCATCAGACTTGCATATAAAAACAATCGCTACTTGCAACGCGGTGAGGCTCAAAGATATAAGAAGCTGGACAACAAGATCGTACGGTCACAGCAAGATTCTCCTACAGGAGCGCGTGGACCGCTCTCTACACAGTTAATGGGCTATAGAAGCTATAATATTAGGAATTTCCGTATGAAAATTTCACAGTATATTCTTTAGATAGGTACTATACTCGAAATATCGAAATGAGTTTTTGAAAATTCTGGACGTATGTACTTTGTAAAAAAGGTCTTGACACATTTTTTTTTAATTTAAAAATATTTAATATATGTATGTATGTAGCTTTTCAAACTAAATGTGACTTTTTCATTAGCCATGTATACCAAATATACAAGAGCACTTAGCACCAGTCCTACTGAAGCGCTCAATGTAGTAACTAATCTATTACCATTAGACTTACATACATATAAAAACAATCACTCCTTGCAGCGCGGTGAGACTCAGAGACATAGGAAGCTGGACAACAAGATCGTACGGTCACAGCAAGATCCTCCTACATGGACCCTCGCTGCTCAAAAACAAATCAGACTACACAGTGCCCGACCTTAACTTCAAGAAAGACTTTACGGTACGTTTTCCACCGAGAGCCGAATGGGGCAAAGGGAAGGAGATTGGAAGATACGATATTGAAATCTACACTGACGGTTCTAAGATGAACTGTGGTGTCGGAGCGGGCTTCCATTCGGAACCGATGAACCTATCTCAGTCAATTCGACTTCCTGACTATGCCAGCGTGTTCCAGGCAGATCTATTAGCGATCAGAGAAGCATGTAAATCACTAAAACTCTAAAAGGAAGTTGGTACAAGAGTAGCCACCTTTTCAGACAGTGTCAAGCAGCTATCAAGACTTAGACTCCAACTCCATTTCATCCAAAGTAGTCTTACAGTGTAGAGAGGAACTAGAACAGCTTAGTCATTGGCTTGAAATTACTCTGATATGGGTTTCCGGTCATAGGAACATACGGCGTAGTGAGATAGCAGAGGCATTTCGTACAACAAATTAATGATATCTCAGACATCGAGGTAAAGAATTCGCTGCTACCATATACTTGGATCTCACAAGAACAGTGGTAGTAAAACGGTGTTGGTCGCTAATTCGGATTATTTCAGTAGAAATACTCAACCACTCCAACAGCAACAACAACATACCCAATATAATTATAGCGAATGTGAAAGAAAATTTAATTCCAATAAATTTAAAAAATCCAAATTTTTTCTTTGTAAGCATATTTTCTTAACAATCTACTCCAAAATGTTCAAAGTTAAAACGCATTAAATTTCATGTTCAATGTGAGAAGGTCTTCATTGCAATGGGACTGAGCAGATGGTTTTCTTTTGCCAGATTTAACTATTAAAATAACAATAAAAGTTAATCACATTTGAGTTCAACTGAAATATTGTTAACCTGTCCATGAGCTAAGGGTTCGCGTTAATTTTTCTAGGTAACAATTTTATATATGTATACAAATGAATTTGCTGAATAATCTAAAATGTCTTTATCTGAAATCGTCGACCTCTTCTAAGAATTTTTTCTTCTTGTTAATTTTAAGGTTAGGTAGTTGAATTATAAATTACGTACGTATACATACACACATAAATATGCTTAGTTGCCTTCTGTCATGGTTTCGCCAAGATTCCCCATAATTAGCTTTTAAGTATTTTCTTTATATGCGTTCGTCGACCATTATTTTTGTGATTTGTCCGGAGCGGAGTAAATGTACTTACGTACCTCCATTTGTGCACACACTTTTTATATAATACCTGCATACATACATAGGTACATATGTGTGTCTTATAAATTGCTTCTGCTTTGTCTTAACAGCTTTGCTTTGTTGCATGAACCGAAATTTAAAACAGATTATACATACAATTTTTTTTGTGAAAATGTTAATAGTGCCCAATTTCCATTTAATGCCACTTTTGGGCACTTAGAACTTAGTTTTATTAAATGGCGCATTGCCTTGTATGCGCAGGGATGTTAATAACATATGCGTCTATGTTCTTGTTGTGTAGTTGTTGTAGCAGTAATACGTGTATGTACTCGTATCCCTTCCTGTTTATTAACAAGATAAAACAAAAATACAAATATTGTCCATACTTCGACCGCTGTAACTTATATTGCATCACCATTACAACCAGAACACGGCGGGGTCGCACCGCCATTCTGAATAGTTTTACTGTGCTTTCAGGCGTTACTGCTTGAGACGTAAATGCTTTTAGCAGCAGCAACATGGCGTCCATTTTGGCAGCGCCACTTCATGGTTTATCTTGGCTTCTGTTTCTCGACCTGCTGCACAACTGTAAGTAATGTAAGAGTTGAAGGGGGAAAAAGAGAGAGATGGAGAAAAAATAGGAAGTGCATACCAATGTGCGTGACCCACCTGCACTTTCCGTACGCACATGTAATCAGATACTCACAATACGTATATATGTATATGCGGTATTTTATTACGAGCATTTGCACGTATGTATGTATGTATATACTTATGTACATACATACATATAAGTAGGATGTATAAATGCGCATCATTCTTATTTTTGCTGCCTGCAATGCTCCACCAATCTGTTATTATTTTTAAAATAAATTTCACCCTGATTGCCGCTTCACTTGTTCTTTGGTTTCATCGTTGCACATTATTTATACTGATTTTATTTATATACATGCACATATTTACATGATACATATGTAGGTAAATGGTATACCTAGCTGAACATAAATGAATTGTTTTTATTTTTAGTTTTTATTTTTCCCCGTCATATAATCGTTCATCGTCTTATCCGATTTCCGGCGATTATCATTATCATCCATTTTTATTTCTATCTATGTCCTTTAGGGTACGCCAGCTGATGATAACGGCTATGATGTGATCCTGTTTCACTTTTCCGCTTCTTCATATTCGGAGCGTTACGTTCACCCCTTAGTTCGTCTTTTGGAAGTTTTGTTTGTGGTTTTCGTTGCTGAATGCTCCAGCTGTTAAAATCATCTGTCATGAATCAGCTGTGAATTATGTTGAATTTGTATGTGAAAATAATTGAGACTAAACAGATGTCCTAGTCATATCAGTTTCCTGTGTAAGAAGGATTTTTAGACAATAATTTTTCATTAAACAAATGAGAAATCTCAGACCATTAACTTTTGGTACCGATTTGTCTTCAAATGGTTGTGTCTTGAGTCTTACAGGTATTTTCCGGACTTTCTTCATCGTGTACTTTGCTTCAATTTTTAAGCTGTAAAATCTATGAACTGACATATAATTTTGATTAAAAATAAACTAAAGATAAAAATTAAATCCATGTATTTATTTGCCTCATTTTTTTTAACTATTACGAGGTAGGTTAGGTTGAGTGGCTGCCCTAGCTTGGGGCCCACTTGGACAAATATTCAAAATTCGTTCGTTGGGATGCCATACAGGAGAAAGGAGAACGGGAGGAAGAAGGAGTCTTGGGATTAGAGGATGATGACCATGCACCTACGAAGACGCCGACGGTGTCTGATTTCCGTTTTGTAATTAGCCGCAACAAGCTACTGATGAACTTTATCATGAACATCTCATCTGGATGTATGATATTTAAACCCGTTATATCCGCAAGCGTAGCAAAAAAATTAGAACACAGATGTCGCAATCTGTGCCAGAGGAGAGCAGGGCAGCTGAGAATAAGGTGTTTGAGATGATTCCACCTCGCCCTCAAGACAGTTTCTGCAGAACGGACTTGAGGCAATCTCAAGTCTCACCGCATGGACACCTAATGAACAATGTCCGGTAAGGATTCCCATCAAACTCGAGAACTGGGGCTTTGTTAGCCTTAGGAGTTCCCTCCAGCGTCCCATGGCCAGAAGGATCTCGCGACCTTGCACGTTTGCGCTCCAGGCCGGCGATCGCTGTGTTCACTGGAGTCCCATCTTTGCAGGAGACGACCACAGGTTCTTAAGGGAACCCCAAACATCACATTTCGGGACGAAATTGTCTCCAAAGTTCCCTGTCTAACCAGCTCATCAGCCCAGCAGTTTCCCTCTATGCCGCTTTAATCGGGAACCCAAATGAGCCTGATATCGAAATATACGGATTCAAACGAGAGAGAAGCCAGACATTTCCCCGACCAATCTCAAACGCACAAATAATGAGCCGAAGGCCGTAATTGCCGCTTGGCTATCGGAGTAAATATTTACTTCCTTAACGGTAATTACCGAAGTAAGCAACCAATCCACTGCTCCCTTAATTGCGGCTACCTCCGCTATTACGAGGTAACTCAACAGGAATTTTTCAAATTTTTGTTATTTTCTCCCTGCTGGAGTGCGGTAAATTCGAGTCATTGCGGTAACTATTGTCAGAGTTTGCCAACTTCGGCTTTAGCAGTTTGTTCGTGTTGATGTTTATTTTGTTATTGTAACAGTTCATCAAGTCCTGTCGGTATGATGTAGTTACCAATCATCATCGCCTATCTCATTAAAGGTAGGCCCAGAAAACATGCTGTTTCGCCGAGGTAATATTTCTTAAAATAGTTATTTTGGGTTTTAAAAAAAAAATATTTGAAACTCAGTCAAAGTAGATATGTTATATTTCCCAAAATTCCTTTCTCTGCACTTCACATTGAATTAAATAAGGGAAGCCAGTGATATGTGTGGTATAAAGAGTTCCTCGAACATTCCTCAATTCTATGCACTCTATTCGCCTGCATGTAAGTATATATGTCAATCCTTGTGTCCAAGTACAAATTAACGTCTTGCTTCTTTCACGTACCTTCCGCAATCTGTGTTTTTCCTTTTGCTCTCTTCACTTTTCGTTATTCTTCAGAGGTGTTTACAGAGAACGTTAATGTATAGAGAAGTCTCACGGGCTAGGAATAGTGTGAATTGTCAAAAGTGAAGTGAAACCGCGAAGACTTTTTCACCTCGCTCAACTCGACAGCGGGGAACTTCTTAACAAAGCTGATTACAGTGAATTATGTACAAGTACATTGGCTCTGCTCAGTTTTTGGCTTCTGTATGAATTCAAATTGACATACTAAATCCCTTGGAGATGCCTCGACATCTCATCAAAATAAACAAGTATCTAAAACTGGTGGTCATACAATTTTAGTACTTCATTTTTTTTCTGTTTAACCAAGCATCAAATAACTTTAGAAAATTCACTAAGTCCTCATGGAAGGTTTTATTCTTTAAAAGAAATATCGCGGAAGAAAAGGATCCTATATGAAGATGCTCAATATCTTGTCGTATGCTTTTTACTTTTTCGTAACCAAATACATATGTATATATAAATATTTAACACCGACTCATGTAGAACTCATGACGATACATTTTAAACTGAGCTGAAATTGTAACACAAAATTCATAAGAACTTATTTCTAATTGTTTCGGCGCGTGCGTATATACATATTTTAACCATAATTCCAATAAAATTTGAATCACAGTTTTTTCTCTGTCCAATTTTACTTTAATTTCCTTATCTCTTGCTCCATTTTCAAACATATTTCTTTCATTTTTGCACGCATTACTTTGCCATTAGAATTTCTTGCTATAGCATCTACAAAAAATACGCCATAATTGATATGTTTATGCTTCACTTCTCGCTTCTCTGCCACAAACTTTACAATATCCGCTTCGGTGAGAACACTACCCGGCCGTAGCACCACAGCAGCAGCAGCCAAATCCATCGCTCGCTCATCGTAAACACCAAATACGCACACATCCTGCACATCTGGTAAAAGTGACACAGTCTCTTCGATCTCATGCGGGGAATAGTGGAAACTCATATATTTCAATACTTCCTTACTGCGATCGACTAAATATAGATAGCATTCATCGTCCATGTAACCCACGTCGCCGGTATTGATCCAACCTTCGGCATCCATGGTGTCAGCCGTCGCAACAGGGTTGCCATAATAGCCACGCCAGTTCTCGCAACCGTGAACCCAAATCTCACCTCTCTCATTGGGTCCCAATAATCTCTTTCGGTGACCTGATCCGGCATCGACAATCTTTATCTGCACGCCTGCAATCAGTTTCCCAACGCTCTCAGTTTTATAATCTAGATAGTTCACTGATATACCACCAATTTCGGAGGTGCCGTACGAGTTCATTAGTATACAGTTCGGTAGCTTGGCGCGTAAACGTGATTGTACGGAAGGCAGTGCATGGCCACCTGTCATTAAAATTACACGTACTCCAGCCATTGCTTCCTCAGTGTATTGCGGTAACTGCGAGAGTAAACCCAGTTGAATGGGCGAACCAATGAGAAGTGTAACTTTGTGCTTTTTAATGATTTGCAAAAGGTATTCCGGTGAGTAGGGTGTTGTTGTTATGATACGAATACCACCGCACAATATATTCACAATCATCATAAGAACGCCAGTACCCCAATCGGCTGAGGCGAAGGAAAATATTACTGATGAACCGTTGCAGAAACTGAAAATAAAATATTATATTAGCACTATATAAAATTATAATTTTAATTAAAGACGCTGTAGAAATTAAAAAATAATACCAAGGTGACCGATTGATTGAAATTTCAACTGCATACCTATGTACAACTACACCTCGCTTGGAAGTTAGGCTGGATTTTTTTCTTTTCTAACTTCTTTTAGAAATTTTTTTAAAAGCGGCGCTTTGGTTAAAAGCAATGTAGACAAACAATCACTATACTTCTAGAGATTATCACATTTGTAATAGAAAACATTTTTTCGTTCACCGTAAATTAAAAATTGCAGCGACAGTTCGTCTGGTCGCGCGCCCTTTAAATAAAAGGTTTCGTCGAGCTATTTTTTAATACATGGGTAAGACTCCGTCAGAAAATATGAGATTTGCAAGTGGTCTTTCGATTTCTTTCAAACTTTGGGAAATATTAGTTCTAGGTAAGATACATTCGAGCCTAAAAGGATTTTGAAGAATTTTCAAAATTGAGTCATCTACGCCATGTTGAAAATCGGGACCGTGTTTTTTTCAAAAATCAATATTTCTTGAACCGTTAGATGGATTTCAATGCAATTTACAGACAATATAGAAACAAATAAAAAATATGAGATTTGCAAGTGGTCTTTCGATTTCTTTCAAACTTTGGGAAATATTAGTTCTAGGTAAGATACATTCGAGCCTAAAAGGATTTTGAAGAATTTTCAAAATTGAGTCATCTACGCCATGTTGAAAATCGGGACCGTGTTTTTTTCAAAAATCAATATTTCTTGAACCGTTAGATGGATTTCAATGCAATTTACAGACAATATAGAAACAAATAAGTAGTTTAAATTAGTATTATGTTAAAAAAAAAATTTGGAAATTTTGACCAAAAAAAAGTCAAAAAAATTTTTTGAATCAATTTTTAGTTGATTTGGCCAGTTTTTTAGATTTTATGTTATACACGTAACGATTCCTTATGATTTAACCTTTATGGTGTCTATAATAGTTCTCGAGATATTGCGATTTTAGTGGAAGCGCGCACCGTGAAGTTCGCGGTTACGCAGCGCGGGAGTAGAAAAACGCGCACAGACCTGCAGCAGTCTGCTCCAGTCACTTCATACAGGAACACATAACGCAGCGCGAACCGTGCGTGCGTACGCGAACCGTGCGTGCGCGCTTCCACTAAAATCGCAATATCTCGAGAACTATTATAGACACCATAAAATTTTTTTTTTCAAAATAAAGGTTAAATCATAAGGAATCGTTACGTGTATAACAGAAAATCTAAAAAACTGGCCAAATCAACTAAAAATTGATTCAAAATTTTTTTTTGACTTTTGTTTGGTCAAAATTTCGAAATTTTTTTTTAACATAATACTAATTTAAAGTACTTATTTGTTTCGATATTGTCTGTAAATTGCATTGAAATCCATCTAACGGTTCAAGAAATATTGATTTTTGAAAAAAACACGGTCCCGATTTTCAACATGGCGTAGATGACTCAATTTTGAAAATTTTTCAAAATCCTTTTAGGCTCGAATGTATCTTACCTAGAACTAATATTTCCCAAAGTTTGAAAGAAATCGAAAGACCACTTGCAAATCTCATATTTTCTGACGGAGTCTTACCCACATATAAAAACAATTTGAACAGTTTTTGACATATTGTGCATGTCATAGTATTACTTTTAGAATTTTGATTTACTTCCTGCCCGGCTAAAAAAAATCCCAACATTATACTGTTTGAAGATCAGTAATTTACTTGCCGGAGATCGCCCATAAGTTTGGCGTTTGATATGCAGGCCCCTTTCGGTATCCCTGTCGTACCAGATGTGGGTGTAATAGCCATTGTCTGGGTGGGTCCATATTTGAGTGGCTCCGCCCTGTAAACAATATAAAAAAAATTATTTAAAAAGTATTATATGCAAAACGGGAAGCCATAACCACTACTAACTGATAAAACTCTTCAAACGGTACTGGTTGCAGTATTTTTTGCACCTGTGGCACACCCGCCAAGTGATTACACAGAGTGTATATTGATATGTCAAAGGTCTTTGTGGCATTCTGTACCTTCTGAAAGCACAAACCATCGCAAAAAATTATCTTTGGTCTGGTCAGAGCAAAAAGCTGCCTGATTACGTCTGAGATTAAATAAAATATAAAAATTTACAAGAGAGATTATAAAATTATGCCGTTATACACTTGCATTTGTGTACATACCTTCTTCGTGTATGGGATGTAGCGCATTAAAGGGTGTTCCATTTATCCAACAACCCACCAGTACAGGCATTAGTAGTGTTGTATTATAAGAGACAATACCCACGACATCATCACAGCCTAGCCCTGCATTGCTAAGATGTGCTGCCACACTAATGGCATACGAACACGCTGTGCCATAGGTGAGTTCAAAGCCTTCAGAGTCGGAAATCTGGCACACCAAATTAGCTGGCTTGCTACGCAACATATACAAAGCATGATCGCCTATCGACTTGTTTGCATTGAATGTCTGCTCCAATTGATCGCTCTTCCAAATGTTGTTTTCACTATCGTACGTAGTTTCGAAAAGCATCCTGCTTTATTTCACTGCTGAGTAAGACCGTTCGCTACAAGTGTTATTTGTCTAATAAATTCACCTTTTTCAGCTAGGCACTTAACGATTATAGTGAACGCAGTATTTTCCTTCTAATTCAAATGCACAAATACAGAGAACGTGTTTATCTCTGGGGTTTTGCACTTTCATGCGTGTTTTTGCACTTTCATTTATCAACAGATTTCATTATTAATCTTTCACCTGTTCGTTCTATAGCCAGGTATATTTTGTCGATAAGGGAATTTTTATTTTTTATGTTTGGTTTTGAACGTCTTACGCATGTTTCATAGCCAAAGAGTGCTTCTGACGGCACCAGTCATGTATTTGTACATATTAAGAGCTTACATTTATAGTAATTTAAAACCAGATATATAATATTTTTATCGGTTTCTAAATCATCGCAATTCAATGGTTAAAAAGTACAGTTATATGGGAGTTGTAAATATTGGGTTGGCAACTGAGTAATTGCGGATTTCACTCATAGATGGATTCAGTTGAATTTTTAGATTTGCAGACGTAGTACAAATGTAAAATACATTTTGTTATTTGATAGTTGACAATTCAGCTGTCAATCAGTAAAAAAAGTTTTTTGGTCGGTTGCGTAGTTTTCGTTTGACGTTTATTAAAAAATGCAAAATCAAAAGAAACATTTTCGTCATATTTTGCTTTTTTATTTCCGCAAAGGGAAAACCGCATCGCAAGCTCATAAAAAGCTATATGCTGTTTATGGTGACAAAGCCTTAACACGTTGGCTGCCACGTCGCACGTTTTCGTGCGACACCTAAATGTTACCCTGAGGCCACGTCGCACATTTTCGTGCGACACGTAAATGTTACCCTGAGGCCACGTCACACATTTTTGTACATTTTAATATGGAATTTTACATAGAATTTGGATTCTCTGGCCTGTGGTGAACATTTTGGTGTATTTCCCATGGCCGTTGTGTATTTTTAATGGTATTTTTTTGGATAATAAAAAAGTTGTAAATTAAAATTTGTCTTTTTATTAATTCTTTTAAAAATTAATTCATTTATGAACAAAACAAATATAAAAATATATATGTATGTAAATTCAAATGGAAATCAGTAGAAAAACAATAAACTTATAATTAAAAATTCAATTTTTTAATGGAGATCAGTGCAAAAATTAATTTTTCTGGTGGGAATATTTAGGAAAACATTCTACACATAGTTGCGGTTTATTGGGCAGTAGGTGGTGGTCCTTTTCAAGCTCTTTCTGGCTGTTACTCTCTCAGCAGATTTTTTTGACATGGCATAACACAATACACAAGCACGCCTTATTGTTTTTCCGTTGTCGTCCTTTCTTTTTTCTATAAAATGTTTTCCTTTTGTTATGGGTTCTGGAGACATGAAGTCCAACAAAGCATTTGAAGTCTCCTGCCGGAACTTAGTTATTGAAATTTGTTTGTTTGTAGCCTTTTTATATATTATAAAAGCATTTACGACAGACATTCCTAGTAACAGTTCAAAAGCCACTTTGCGGTACCACTTAACACCTCTTCTGAGAGTGGTGGCGTAGGCGGTCATTTGATCGGATATATCAACACCTAATTTGGCTTTGTTGTGATCAATAACAGCAAGAGGTTTTTCAAAAGCTCGTTGCCTTCGCTTCCTGGTAGAAAACTAAGTAAAATAAACTAAAAATATCAAATACAACTCGAAAACTACAAAAAATTACTGTCGCACATTTTCGTGCGACGTGGCCCCACAACATGTTTTATGATCTCCCAGGCCATGTCGCACGAAAATGTGCGACACAAAAAAACCATTACAACTACAAAATTAGCGACCAAAATAAAGTCGCGAGTAGTCAAAACTTATTTTTAGGCACTAAGAAACCAAAAAGAACATAAATAAGTTGTTGGCCTCAGGTGACCAAAATTGTTAAATGACACTGCTACTGAACGATCAAAATTCTAAAAAGGCTTTGGCAGCCAACGTGTTAAAAGCACGGCAGTGTCAAAATTGGTTTGCCAAAGTTTGTTGTGGTGATTTTTCACTCAAAGATGAAAAACGCTCTGGTCGTCCAGTTGAAGTTGATGACGCTCTAATCAAAGGAATAATCGATTCGGATTGTCACAGTACAACACTTGAGATTGCAGAGAAACTTCATGTGTCACAATGCATGCATTGAAAATCACTTAAAACAACTTGGTTACGTTCAAAAACTCGATACTTGGGTTCCTCACGAACTGAAAGAAACGCATTTAACGCAACGCATTAACAGCTGCGATTTGATAAAGAAACGTAATGAAAATGATCCATTTTTAAAACGACTGATAACTGGCGATGGAAAATGGGTTATTTACAACAATATCAAGCGGAAGAGATCGTGGAGCAGGCCAGGTGAACCAACTCAAACAACATCAAAAACTGATATTCATCAAAAGAAGGTTTTGTTATCAGTTTCGTGGGATTACAAAGGAATTGTCTACTTTGAACCTTACCAACCAACCGAACGTTCAAATCTGATGTATACCTTGAACAACTAACGAAATTAAACAATGCAATTGAAGAAAAGCGGCCCGACAAATCGAAAAAGTTTGTTTTCCATCATGACATCACTCATCGTTGGCCACTCCGCAAACATTATTGGAGCTTGGTTGGAATGTTTTGCCACATCCACCACATAGTCCTGACCTTGCACCATCTGATCTTTACAAAACTCCTTGATTGGTAAAAATTTCAGTAATGATGATGATGTCAAATCGTACCTGATTCAGTTTTTTGCTAATAAAAACCAGAAATTTATGAACGTGGGATTATGATGCTGCCCGAAAGATGGCAAAAGGTCATTGATCAAAATGTGCAATACATTATAGAATAAAGTTATTTAGTTCCATGAAAAAATTGTGTTTGATTTTCTAAAAAAAAATCGCAATTACTTAGTTGCCAACCCAATACTTGTGAGTAGATTGTAAATTGTTTGCACGAATGAGGTGCTATCGACTATAAAGTACACCAAATAGTGTATTTCTATGGATTTCAACAATGGCTGGTGGACTGTAATTGCGAATTGAGTCATATTTTTTTAATATACTATATATATATATTTTTTTTATTTAAAATGATACTCATGGTAAATAGCCGAGCTAAATTAGCGCCACGAACTGTCAAATGGGATGATGTCACTGAAAACAGTGCTGCCAATTTAATATTTTCCACCTAAAAAAATACCGTTTTCTTATCCCAGTCCATGGCAGTCGTACTTACATATGTATGTACGTGAAAACATATTTTGTTGTGTTCGATTCGAACAGCCCAGTTGTTACTTTTCATACATATACTTATATGTGTGTGTGTGTATGTGGTCTGGAGTTGAGGTTTATGACCCCATGCCCTTTATGTTTTTATTACTCTTACATACTTGCATAAGCTGAAGTAAGAATGCAGCACTTTTCGAACATACGCATTTTCACAGAAGTACAAACATATCCACTTACACAAATACATACGTACTTAAGTACGAGGGTCGTTTAATGAATGTTCAGCATGGAAGAAAATTGCAGCTTCGTTTCAACTCCCATCAGGCTTTTATTGAGGTCGTGTGAAAAGTATAGAGCGTTGTTTCAAAGGCGACGCCACCCAAAAAAAGTCAAGTTCGGTAAAATTAGCTAACACGCTGATAGTTTTTCAAAAGTGCTCGGAGTCGTAGTCATAAACTCATGGAAAAATGGCAAAGGTTAATTCAAGATTAGTTTTGTCAGTTATTACAGCGATGGGGGGAAAAATCTAGAAAAACGATAATGCATTGGTAAAAATAGGCACGACAAGAAATGATTCAGTTCCATATAAGAGGTAGTCGGATCCACTCGTAATCACTATTTATTGAATATTTGAAAAAATTGAAGCAACGCGAAAAAATAAAGGGTTATTCAATAAGAGGTGTTATTGTGATGTTCAAAGAAAAATACTATTTTTTAATATAAATGATCGGATGTTTATTTCATTATAAAGAGGAAGATATGCTGTTAATAGTGGAAAATAACATCAAGCAAATGACCACCACGACCACGCTTACACGACAATATTCTTTCCATGAAATTTCCATAACCGAATTGCAAAGTTATGTTCTCGAAAGCCTCACGAATTCCATCTTTGAGGTCTTGAATCGACCCTTGGCTGTTGGCGTAGACCTTCTCTTTCACATGGCCCCAAAGAAAAAAAGTCACAAAGTGTTAAATCACAAGATCTCGGTGACCAATTGTGATCACCTCTTGGAGAGATAACACGGTCCGGAAACTTTTCCTGTAAAAGATCAAAAGCTCAATTCGTTGCTTGTGTGGCACGTAACGCCGTCTTGTTGAAAATAAACGTTGTCCAGATCAATACCATCCAATTCCGGCCAGGAAAAATCGTTAATAACACAGGCCTGCAAAATCTCGCTTTTTACAGTTTCTAAAACCGCTATGGGTGTTTCCTGAAGGTTTTTTAATCCTGAAAACGAATATGACCTTGAAAATGCTCCAGCACGTCAGGATTTTTGGCAATTTGAGGTTAAATAGTCAAAAAATGTAGATTTTGGCCATTTTTAAATTTTTTTTGAGCAAGGTAAAGTTTTTTTTTAATTTTCCACAACGGCATCGCAAAGTACTACTCTTCAGCTTTAAAATCAATTTTTAAAAATATTTTTGCGATCAATATAAAAAAAGTTATACTATTTTGAATTCGCCCTTTACAGGGGCGTTAGAGAGCTAGAAAGGTTGAATTTGCATATCTAAAAGTCTCCAATTCGAATAGAATATCAGTCGATTGACTTTGACTAAATTCGAAACTAGACTGTAAAACATCATCAATATCCTCAGGTGACACAGGGACAGGAAAGCTCGGGCCATGTTCTACCGACTGATCAACTGATGTAACATTAGGATAGATAATAGCTTTTTTATTTTTGGAGTTATATCCACTAACATCTATACAGCAAAAATAACAATCATCTAAATGGTTTTTTTTGCTCTCTCCATACCACGGGTACTGCAAATTTAAAAGCTTCCTTCGTTTTTTAAGCCATTTCCTTAGATCCTCGACACAAACATAACCTACTTTATGCGGAACCCAACACTTGTCTTGATTACTGATTTCTAAACCAAAATATGCAAAGTAAACATTTTTTTACAAAGTCAGTAATTTCCCTTTGATGTTTTTTAATGACAAAATTACCACATATGTAGCAAAAAGCGTTAGGAGCATTTTTACAATCACGTTTAACCATTTTAATTTTGAATAAAAAACGCACAGCAATTTGAGGTTATAACTCACTGAAAGAAAGCTAACAGCTGTTAAATTTATAAGAACTACCAACTTAAAAACATTTTCCTTCATTGCAAATCTGATTACATTTTAATAATGTTGCCAACTAAAAAGTATTTAAGAAGTTAAAAATATATCCGATACATTTTGGTACATAAACTTTATTTTTACTTAATTGTAAAATGTGAAAAATTGATGGGCGATATAACTTTTTAATAATTTTTTTCGTAATCAGGACACCAAATTACAAAGTAATTAATTAAAATTATCGAAACAGTTTTTTGGTTGTTGGCCTGTGTAATCAATAATCAAATCAAAATAAAACCTGTTATTGGAAACCCCTTTATATCATTCTAATAAACAATTTTATTTAAAGCTGAAAAACCAAAAATATTTTGTTCTGGTAACCTCTTAAAGTACCCTCCCTCGTATGTGTGTTGTGTTTTTATTTTATTTTATCTTGCCTTATCGTTTTTATAGCCGCAGCCAATTTTGTTTTTGTGGTTGCATTTGCAACGTATTTTACGACAAATTATGCCGTCTCCTTTTCTCACTTATATAGGTACCAGCTTCGGCTCCTATATTAATTTTCTTCGTTTTATTTATTCTTCTCTTTTTATGTCTTTCCATTTTATTCTTTGGCTTCCTTTCGGTTTTGTGTGGATTTTCGTATTGTTGGTTATTTTCATATCCAGGATATCTTTGTTGTGGCTCACATTCAATTTCGGTTCTAAATTCGATTTCACCACAGTACAAGACCACTGACGTGGGATTACCGATGGAGTTTAACGTCTTATTAGCATTTTTTTCTGGCATTTAAGTATTTTTACGTGTGGATCGAAAGCAGTTGCTGTAGCAAAGCTAAGAACAAGAACGAGGGATAGCTGAAATGAGGATTTTGACTAAAATAAAATATTATTTTTTATTGCTGAATTTCTACAGACGATTTCACAGTTTTAGTGATCAATAAATTTTCTTTTTATTTCAGAATAAAGCAATCCATGTGATGTCGCTTCAATAGTAACCATAGAAGAATCTTTGCGTGCAAAGGAGTTCAGGTATGTCAAAAAGTATATATTTTTACTAATTTCCTTACTAATGTTATATACTTTTTATATACTTATGTATCTTAATACAAGTAAGTAAACTAAAAATAAATAATGTCAAAGCTGATTGATTTTTTGCTTATCATATATGTAAATATGTATATGTATGTTAGGGGTGTGTTTATTTTTAGCTGTAGATTTAAAATTATCAGAAGATGTGTTCCAAGCGGCCACCGTAGCGCTGTATGGATTGATGCGTGTCTACCATTCATTAGGGACCGAGTTCGCAACCCAGTGTGGGCATGAATCACCTAATGATGGAAACACTTTTCTATCTAATAGCGGTCGCCCCTTTTAGGATCAAAACATTGGGGTAGTAGAATAAATGCAATATTTGTCCGAGATGAGCTAATTTCCAAAAAGGAAATTTTATTCTTTTATTATTAAAAAAAAAACACTCTACTGTATGTAACCTCCATGAAACAAGTAAAGCCTGGTAATAAAAATGGTATGTACCCTTTACGTAAGGGGCTGGAGAAAATATCAGGGAATTCCTCTACCATTTCAATTATTCAATTTCCGTTAAAAGAGGGTGCTCGTATATTTACAAACCAAACTGCTGTTCACGCTAGTAGAAGGAAATGCTAATAACAAAACTCCAATACTGTAGAAATTGTAGCTAAATTTAAGTTTAGTAAAATAGTTTGAGAATTTCTTTTTATTTCTAATAACCCTTTTACTCAAATAATTTAAGTTCGGATTTCAAACCCGCCCTCCATTCAAAAAAGTGTGTATAAGTATATAAGCTGATGTCCAACATAAACAAGACTGCGCTAAAATAGAAAAGACAGGAGCTTTGTTCCCATAACTTCGAGTTTATTTATTCCAAATAGGCTTCTCTGGCTTCGATACACTGTTCTGCGCGATCTAAAAGCTTTTCGAAGGAGTGTTTCAGGTCATGCACCGGAATGTCCTTCAGGATGTCGGTACAAGCCTTTTGGACGGCCTCTACGGACGCCAAACGTTTTCCTTTCATGGCTAAATGCAATTTTCCGAATAGGTAGAAGTCACAGGGAGTCATATCAGGCGAATACGGTGAGTGATTGATGGTTAAAATGCGATTTCTAGTAAAAAACCAGTCACAAGAGAGGATCGATGAGATGGTGCATTATTATGCAATAAGCGCCAGCTTCCTCCTGCGCGGTATTCAGGGCGAATTCGACGAATGCGATGCAACAAACGTTGTAAAGGAAGTTCTCGTCATTTCTCGCCTCTTTAATAAGATCCTTCGAATGTTGTATTCTGAGAAATTTTTGGTCCTCAGTTAACTTGTGCGGAATGAAATGTGCACAGACCTTCTTCGTAAGCTCAAATGATCAATTAAAATGCGATAAATCGATGTTTTGGAGATATTCAACTCCCATTCCATGAATTTCAACAAGGATTTCGGTTCATTTTGGATAAATTTACGAACAATTTCGATGGAGTTTTCGGTGATTACTGATTTTGGGCGGCTTGTTGTACGTTCATTGTCATTTATGTCCTTACAACCATCTCTGAAGCGTGTAAACCACACATGAGCTGTGCCACGAGATAGACAATCATCGTCATAAACTTTTTCCATCAATTCAAATGCTTCGGTAAACGTTTTACCGATTTTAAAACAAAATTTGATATTAGCTCTTTGTTCGAAACTCACTTTTGTACCGATGACACAAACATACTGACACTTTAGACGCAATAACTTCGCTTCCACTGAACCGAGTGTCACCAAGCTTTCACTGGAAGTCAGCTATAGATGTAACTTCCAGCGCACTAACTCATTAAAAAATGGCGCCATCAAAACAAAACATTTTTTTTTGACGCCAGTATCTTTTATTTCGACTTCACCGTGTATGTATATTCATACCCCAAAAGAGTTTGGACATGACAGTTAACATAAGAAAGTGTACATCACATACACCACATATTGGCAATAATATTTTATTTTTTTTTAATTTCAATTATTTTTTTTTATAAAACTGTAGTTTATACTACAACGAATATCATATAACGCAAAAATTCACACATTGTGCAAAATTTATAAAAATTCGGCGAATTTCATCAAAATTTCAAACTTTAATCAGAATTCCCGGAAAATTTTTGAGTATGGAGTTTTGCAGTCCATTGAATTTTGCAAGATTCCAAAGTGCAAGTTTCAAGTGGCCATATAATGAATGCTCGGAATTTTTATTGTACTCGTATTGATGGCCATGCATGAACTTATAGATAAAGAATCCATAAATACTTGCATATGTTGATATGCTTACTTGTGTTCATACTCGTATTATTTACGTGTGGTATAATTATCACTGTGATGTGGCATTATTTTTATGCACACACACATATGCATGTACTTCTCAGTAATTCGGGCCAATTTTTTTGGTGCCCAATGTTACGTTATTTTTCGTGACAACGTGTGCCCCAAGCAAACAAAATTATCACACATGAATTTTAATCTAAATGATTAAAAAATCCGTAAAGAAAATAAATTTATAAGTATTTGAAAATTTACTGCTTTTGTTAATGTTGTTTATAGAGCAACATTTCATATCGGCAAAACCAGGAAACATAAGACTCACGCCCCAATTAATTTTTTGCGCAACTTCGGGTCTGCCTTCCGAGGTATTATATCGAACCGAACATCGATTTTAATCGTCTAACCGAACCGAACTTTGGCCAATTTCAGCCAAAGCCGAATCGAACATTTTAAAGGGTCGCAAGTAATAAATAAGCAACTGTTTATAAAAAATCCAGTATTTTTATTAACAAATAATTCAGTTACAGTTTTGAGGTCACAGCTTAAAAGATGCACTAAATTAAAAGTATTCAAAAACATAAACACATTAATATTTCGATTTCATGATACTAAGAACAGCTTTTAATCGGGAATTCATAGATTCGACTAGTTTTGTTGTTTAATCGCAACTAATTTTATCCCATTCTTCCTGTAGTGCCCGTTTCAGATCAGAAGCATTAGAAATATTCTGGTTTCTTGTTTTATTTTTCAGCACTGACCGCAAATTCTCAATAACGTTGAGATCTGGACTCTGTGCAGGTGTCTGTACTACATATGGGCAGTTCCAGATAAGCCAGGTTTTTACAATACCAGACGTATATATGCTTCGGATCGTTGTCTTGGTAGAACCTAAACGAATTCCTAATGCCCATTTTATCCGCACTTTGTACTAAATTATCTTTTAGCAGATCCAGATATATCTCTTTATTCATGTTTCCTTCAATGTTAAATTTCGGAGGCCTGAGTAGGACATGCAACTCCATACCATCACACTGCCCCCGCCGTTTTTAACTGTACTCGTAGAACGTAAATTACATGGTTGAAGCGCGGGGTTCGGTTTTCTCCAAACGCAGGACTTCCCATTAGACCTGAAAAGGTTAAATTTGCTTTTATCCGCTAAAACAACGGAATTCAAGAACGAATAGTCTTTGTTCAAATTCTTTCTGCAAAACTCTACTCATTGTTTTCTATTACGAGCATTAATCAACGGCTTATTTCGGGCAGTCCTTCCATGAAAATTTTGCTCGCGCAGAACTCTACGAACAGTTTCAGGGTTACAGATCTTGCCTAAGAATTTTTCGACTTCGTTCGTTAATTTCGGAGCGCTTAAATCGAGGTTTTCTTTAACTTTGCGAACAATCCACCTCTTATCTGCATCATTAAATATTTTATTTGGCGCAGATCTGGCCTTATCTTCTATCCTGTTTTCGTGGCGAAACCTTTCTATAATGTGCTGGACAGTTGAAGAACTAATAGTAACAATTTCTGCAATTTTTCGTTGGCTTTTGCCCTCTTTATAATGACGAATAACGTCTTCCCTTTTTTCAAGTGAGGTCCGTTTACCCATGTAAAAAAATTTAAATTGTTTCAACTTTTCTTTACGAAAATTTGTTGAGAATGAATACATTTCACCGTTATTGCATTCTTAGAGAAAATATAAAATACACTGCATAATTTAAGCTGTGAGCATATTTTGATGAGAAAACTAAAGGGTTTTCCAATAAGAGGCGTTATTTTGATGTTCAAAGAAAAATGCTATTTTTTAATATATCGGATGTTTATTTCATTATAAAGATAAAAGTATGCTGTTAATAGTCCACTCTTACGGGACAATATCCTTTTCATGAAATTTTCCATAACCGAATTGCAAAGTGGCTTTCCTATGTGCTCGATAGCCTCACGAATTCCATCTTTGAGGTCTTGAATCGACCTTGGGCTGTTAGCGTAGACCTTCTCTTTCACGTGGCCCCAAAAAAGTCACAAGGTGTTAAAACACAAGATATCGGTGGCCAATTGTGATCACCTCTTCGAGAGATAACACGGTCCAGAAACTTTTTCCGTAAAGATCGTTACTTGCGTGGCACGTAACGCCGTCTTGTTGAAAATAAACGTTGTCCAGATCAATACCATCCAATTCCGGCCAATCGTTAATCATCTCTCGATAGCGATAGATAACACTTGTTATTTTTTCGATATTTTTTCAGCAAGCTTGGTTTTTGTTATATTTCTTTCTGCAGTGGTAAACAGTACATACATATCTCATTACAAGTCGTATACATTTTTTTTTATTAAATTTAGTAAACATCTAGTCATTTTCTTTTTTCTAAAAATGTATTACCTGCATCAAATAAGCTGTGAGTCACTGTACATAAGTCCCAGTCACAATAATTTCAGTTCATAATATAAGCCTATGTTTTTAAAATTAATTTAAAAAAAATAGTTGAATATATTGTAATATTATATTATAATATAAAAACATTAGCTTACCACTTTTACCTTGCTAGAGGTTTCCTGCATAGAGCTGACTGCAACACTGAACAATTGCTCACTAGCCACACTTCGATATCAGTATTCAGAAAGTGTTACAGAAACTAAAAATTTTCGAAGGATTTTTTTTTTTTAAAACGTTCGGCCAAGGTTTCTCTTATTTAGCCGAAGCCGAACTGAAGCTGATTTAAGATTTTGTGGCCCAACATGGCCGAAGCCGAAGTTCAGTCGTTGTTTAATTATATGTACATATATATGTATGTATGTATATGCATATGCATTTGACGCTACAACGTTTGTTAAGTTTTTGGTAGAGCTTCTGCTCCAATTTGTGGTGTGTCACACTTGCCTACGGCACCGTGTCAAAAGCATCTGTTGGGTTCCACTCTGTAAGCTCACGCACACGAACAACTGGACTTGCTTACATATATGCACATAAAATATGGCCAGAGTACTTGCAGAGTCTGCACATACATACATACATCCTTACATAAGTATTGCTTGTAATCATTTGTGTACGAATATGTGTTGCATGAGGATTTGGCTGTGAGATTATCGTTTGAAGTGCTAAACCTCGTTTGTTGACAGTTGATGGGGTCAAATTTTCAAATTTTTCATTACATCATCTGTCCACAGCTGATTATACTTGTAGGCTAAAGCAACAGCAACATAACTAATCTTATCAGTATCAGCGGAAAAACAAATTTGAAATTATCAACTGTGAGTTTTTTGGTGACATTTATATTTGTATACATACATACATACATACGTGTGTGTGCAAACCGTATGCTTAGCCAAATGTTAATCTAACTAAAGTTATTTTCGTGCCTAATGTCACATTCGATGATATGGCCACGCTTCTCAAATGGCGTAAAAATATTCGTCACATTTAAAAGTATAAAACGGTTTGAACCGGTCTAGCATTGAAGGCTGCGCACATACATACATATGTACATATGCATTCGAGCACAAAATATAAATTGGGCAAAAACTTGTTAAAGGAATTATCAAATAATATTACGCGTATGTTTCTATTACAAGTAGATTGGAAATATGTGTGGTATCATTTTCTTAATTCCGCCAGCACTTGGCTGCAAATTCAAGTTAATTGTTAAAAAATGTGTTGTCATTGAACAAATAAAACACTTTATTAAAGATATAAGATTAGTTCTTAGTTCAGCTGATCAGAATTCTTGCTTTCGAATGACGTGCATTTAAATGCACAACCTGACAAAAGGTTCTGAAAACGTTGTATTACGCCTTTTATTCAATATTCCGGTATTTTGGTCAGATTTTATTTAAAAAGATTTAGAAATAAATTATGTTCAAAACAGCATCGTTTGTTTATTATCTAGCAAGTTGAGCAAATTTATTTCAGAATGTTGTTAACTTGACATATTTTCCTACATTTCTAACTCTTTTTTGGCAGCACTGTTGTAACGTTCATTATTTTTACAAGGCGCCTTCGATTCCCGAAGCGTTAGCGAGTGGCGAATAGATGAAGCAACAGGCATAAATAAGCATATCTTGGCAGCACTGGAAAGGAGCTATCAAAAATTACATTTACTTTGAAGCACTTAATGAATATTATTGTAGTAAGACCGCGTTCATACAGGGCAACGTCTGCTGCTTCAACTCGTTGCTTATGATGCTCGTGTTCTGTCAACAGCCTTTGTGTTTTCGTGCTTTTCAATGTTGTTCTTCATTATAGACTAAAACTAACAATAGTTGTTGCTTTCATAAGTGAACAGAGCCCAGAGGTAGCGTGCAGAGATGTGGTGAATCGAATGCGCCTATAGTTTCCGCATCTAAACTTTACATTATCACTAAAAGTTCGCCAAATAAATCTTTTATTTTGTTATATGTATGTATCGTAATATTAAAACTATACCCTTTCGAATGAGATTCGAAAATTACCATAGGTAGCACGAATAGGAGGACGGTATTGACATCATCGGCCTTAACAACCGCGCTGTTAGTTCTGCCTTTCCAAACTCGATAGAGAGGCAAAGCGAATGAGTCTGGTGGTGAACGAGGACAAAACGCCAAACAAACAGTTGACAATTATGATTTCGAGGTTGTAAAAGACCTCGTTTATTTAGGAACCAGCCTTCATTAACACCAATAAAAATGTCAGCCAGGAAATCCAACATAGAGTCTCTCTTGCCAACAAGTGCTACTTTGGACTAAATAGGCAAATGAGTAGTAAAGTCCTCTCCCGACGAACAAATCTAACACTCTACAAGGCTCTCATTATGCCCGTCCTAACGTATGGCGCAGAAGCCTGGACGATGACAATATCCGATGAAGCGGTGAGATGTGTGAGCTTTACGACGACATAGCTCAGCGAATAAAGATCCGGCGGCTACGTTGGCTGGGCTATGTCGTCCAAATGGATACAAACGCTAAGTATTCGATGCGGTACCAGCTGGTGGTAGCAGAGGAAGAGGAAGGTCTCCTCTGCGCTGGAAAGATCAGGTGGAGAAGGACTTGGCTTCATTTGGTGTGTTCAATTGGTGCCGGTTAGCACGAGAAAGAAACGATTGGCGCGCTTTGTTAAACGCGGCCAAGATCGCGTAAGCGGTTATCGCGCCAATTAAGAAGAAGAAGCACGAATAGGCCCTGAATTGATCGTTTTTTAATACCTTTAAGTTGCTGACACAAATTTATTCTCATTACGCCATGTTAAATATCTACATATACACACTTGAAAACGTAGATTTGTATGTTTTTTACCTAATTGGCAATAATTGCATGATTTTACTTGATGAAGCGGGGTGCATGGTCATCTATACATACATACACATGTACATACTTGTACGAGTGTATGATAATGAATTTCTTTGTTTGTTTGCATTCCCATAGTACTTATCCAATGTTGTTCTGAGCGTAACTGCGAAACTTTATGAATTTTTTTGTGCCCATTAGGTGGCGATGGCGCCGAGGTGTATCTAAAAATCATATTTAGTGCCCGATTCGGTTCCTGAGCAGGATATACATACGCACATGCATATACTCGTATATCTTATGAGAGAAAAAATATTTTTGGGAAAATAGAGCGACTTCATGATAGGTTTGTGGGTAGGTTGCACTAAAGCGCCGGTTTGATACTATTTTGATACCTCCAAAGGGCAGATATCTACAGCCAGCCACAGCTGTTGATGTAATGGTGGAGAAGTTTGATGGGATTTAGGTTGGAGCATTGTCCCAGGCTGTCGAAGAAAGAAGCACCCAGTGACGTTAATCGTCTAGCTGCCAAACTCTGACATTTACAAAGAAAGTGCTCAACGGTTTCCTTCACTGAAAGGTCTCCACAGCTTCTGCAATGGTGATTCAGTGGTAAACCTGACTTTACTGAGTGGGTGGCAATCGTCCAATGACCACAGCTAAGAGTTTGGAAATTGAATGGCGAGGAGTCCGCAGAACTTTCAGCGTCCTGCGTCTATTGTATCCGGGGCCAAAGAGTTTTCGATGGAGCGCCATCTAATTTGTGCTTCTCTGAGAAATAAGTTGTGCAATTCCTCTTTAACAACAGTGATGGGGATGCCGATGACCATGTTGGAGACCTCTGAGACCAATTCAGTCGGCCCATTCCTGGCAAGGTCATAAGCAATTTAATTTCTTTCTATGGTCCGATATGCGCACCTAAGATATTTGATTTCCTCCATACAGGAGTTGACCAGTTTGGATCTGCATCATGGCGTCGTCAGATCCTTGATCGCAGCTTGACTATCCCCCCTAAATAGATAAATTCCTGATTTAGAGAAAACCCCTGCTCCGACTCCCGATACCATTTTGGAACCGTCGGTGAAGACATATTCATACGTTCCCCCGACAGTCGGTTCTACGTTACCGGAACGACCCGGACTTACTATATATCCGGCCAAGGACTGTCACTCCAGCAGCACTCCCCGTACATGTATGGGGAATGTTTATACTGCTACAAGACAACAACAACATGATATTCATATTCATATTTTATATTAATTATTTCAAATTAATATTTTTGACTGATTGGATTCGCTAAATAACGCTGAGTTGACGATATATTAAAAAAGATTCAGTTTGGCAATATTAAGAAAATTCAGCTGGGACAAATTCTGTGCGACAAAAGCAAACACATTAAAGTTGCTCTTTAAAAAAATTAACAACATATTTGAACGAATAGAAATATTTTTAGTTTGCTTACAAATAATATTTTGGTTATATAAATTTCTAACTTTCACATTTTTTAAATATTTAAAAAAATTTTTTTTAAATATATCCGAATATTTGTTTATTGAATAAATGTCTTATCAAATGAAACCAGAAACTAGCAAAGCAAGTTTATATTACTAAGCAACGGCTGCATTAACGCAATATTAATATCAACTTTCCGACGTCGCTGTTGCCATGAAAAAATATTCATTGCGAACGAGGTGATTACTACAATCAATAACATTTCCTATATTCTAAAAAAATTAATTAAAAATAAAAGCGACCTTTAATTTAGTTGAACAGTAAAAAGCAAAACCACATTAAAAAATATAATGATTCATGCTAAAGCTGCTAATATGGCATACAAAAAAAACAACCACGTACTTCTGGTCTCAATTCAGTCTCCTTACGAAAATCAGTATAAAATCTAAATAAAAAATTATTACAAACTTTAGATGTAAAAACAAATATAGACTTGCCTACATACATACATACACGTATATGTATGTATGCGTATGTAACTATACTTTCTTCAACAGCATACTTTAAATACCATAAAAAAGGAAAATGAAGTGCAACTGCAACGAAACCGAAACCTAAATCAAACAGTCTAAAATTAAATACTAAAGTCAAAGTCGAGAGGAAGCAAATTAAACACAAAATAGACAACAAAATTACAAAAGCAATTCAAAGAAAAAAACCAATTTAATATCGCAAATGAGTGGTGTATGTATGTATATAGTAGAAGTGAACATGAAACAGCGTAAAAAGAGCGAACGAAGAAAAAAGTAGCATTACTACGTAACCAGTAAAATACGATGTCATAAAAAGCTCAAGCCGACCTCGTGAAATATTGTACGTAAGCAATAAAAATAACACAAACCAGAAACTAATGAAAAGATATAAAAAATATATAAATGTATAGTATAAGGCAAATAAACAAAAGAAACAAATCACACAAACTCGAAAATGAACAAATCAGCTGAAGAAGCGAACCGGCTGGGCTTAGGCAAGGGGAGGCACCCATGGGTAGTGAGATAAAGCTGCTATATGCTGCATCACATACATGCATATGTGTGTATGTGAAAATGTGCATACCCAGCAACAAAATAACGAATGCTTGGTTTGGCAGTTATCACAGCCCGCAAACAATGACACACAAAATGTTCTTCTCGCACATCTAAAAAATGTCGCCTTAAACACAGCCTCTGGTTCATATATCGGCATAGGCAATAAATCAGTTGCTTTGAACTTAATAATATATCTCTTCTATTCGCCACTTATATGCTCGCTATCTCCATGCTCGACTCACTTGACGAAAAATTTGCATGTGAAAGCAACAAAAAAGTTATCGAGCAGCGAGTATGGCAATCCCTCAAAAAAAATGCTATAACTCAGTAGTTTACAAACAAATGTACTTTTAGGCAGCTCTATTCTAGAATTGTCAAGATATACTCATTTCTATCAATTGCTTCATCTAGTCGGCACTTGCTAACGCTTGGCGAAAAGAAGAGGCCATATCGCTCGTTTGCTGGAGGAACGCCACAGCTTAAAAAAAAAGTGTAATATGCAACAATGGCTGGGATACTTAAAAAATTCATAGAGTGATCCCTCAATGATATCTTCTAATTAGAAAACTAAAAACTTTAAAGCCGTTTATCTGGAATTTTTGATTGAGTTATTGCGTTTTTACAGCAAACGAGGGAAATGTATTTGGTTATTTCTACATTTCAACAAAAATTGTAGACCAATGTTCTATCTTTTAAAACACGGCGACCGCAATGTTGTTGTTGTTGTAGCAGCATAAACATTCTCCATACATACCTATATGGGGAATGCTGCTGGAGTGACAGTCCTTGGCCGGATATACATAAATCCGGGTATTTCGTGTAGACCAGCGTAGAATCGACTGTCGTGGGAACAGCGACCATGTATGTCTACTGAAAGGGGGCCAGCTTAAAAACTAGTACAAAATGGATGGAATTCAATATTTGTATACAATTTAGCATCATACAGTATTTAAATCACATGCTTATGTAACACATGGGCTGAAAAGTCTCAGGTCTAACGCATATGTAGATAGCACTAGTTTTATTGCATTCAGCTCTTTTTCAGTTAGTACTAACCTTAAATAGTCAGCTGTTAAATTTTCATAATATTCCATTCATTAGTTCCTGAGTTATTCTGCTAAGAGTGACGCTACTTTTGGTATTTTCAAAACAATGGATCAAAAAGAATTTCGTGTTTTAATTTTACACTGCTTCTTGATGGGGAAAAATACCAGTTAAGTGAAGCAATGGCTTGAAAAGTGTTATGAGGACTCCGCTCCATCAGAATCAAGAATAAAACGCTGGTTTGCTGACTTCAAACATGGTGGCAGAGACACCGGTGATGCACCATGCAGTAGACGTTCCAATGAAGCGTTCGGAATGAGCACCAGAAAATATTAAAAAAAAATCCACAAAATCGTTTCGAACGATCGAAAAGTGAAGTTGCGTGAGTTAGCTGACATCGTTGGCTTTGAAGAAGAAAAGAGAACAGAAAGCTCTGTTCAAAGTGTGTGCCGCGTTTGCGCACTGTTGACCAAAAACATACAAATCACAGGTCAATCAAAACAATGGCAAAACTACATGAATTTAACTTCGAATTGGTCCCACATCAACCGTATTCGCCAGATTTGGTTGGCAGCGACTATTGGCTGTTCGCAGACATAAAAAATGCTCGTCGGTAAAAAATTTCGTTCAAATGAAGAGTTTGTCGCTGAAACTGAGGCCTATTTTAGAGTGGTACTGAAATATTGGGGCGGCCCTGGAATGATTGAGTTGTTCTTGATGGAAATTACGTTGATGAATAAAGTTAATTTTGAACAAAAGAACCAAATGATATTAGGCCCGGGACTTTCAGCCCATGTGTTATGTATATAAAGAATAAATTTTGTTTACGTTATACCTTGAAATATGATATTATTCACGTTGTGGAAGGCAACTTTGAATCATATCCAATCACGTAACCAAAAGTTAGCATTCGAAAATATTTGCTGGGAATTGAGCGCTTGCTAGCATTTTCTCAAAAATGGGATAGTTCTTCGCTTGCCTGCAACTAGTTCGTTTTACGCCAGGGTACATACCATCCTTCTACGCAACCATGTCTGAGTTCGGTGCACCAGCGAAGCTCATACGGCTTTGCAGAATGACGTTGAGCAACACAACCAGCTCCGTCAAGGTAGGAAATAACCTCTCCGAGCCATTCAGTACCGTTCGAGGTTTCAGACAAGGCGATCCACTGTGATGCAACCTCTTCAACTTCGTGATGGAAGGGGTGCTCCGAAAAGCAGGTGTTCATCGTAATGGCACTATTTTCTACAAATGTGTCCAGCTCCTTGCATACGCCGATGCCATTGAGATAATCGGCCGCTGTAAGCGAGATGTCACCGCTGCGTTTTCTGCTGTCGAAAAGGAATCATCACGAGTGGGTCTGGCGGTGAACGAGGGTAAAACGATGCTGTCTACAACGCGGAGCACACGGCGTGTAGGAACGCACGTCATTGCGGACAACTATACCTTCGAAGTTGTGCCAGAATTTATTTATCTTGGCACCGCTGTTAACAGCAACAACGATATCAGCCTGGAGATCAAACGGAGAATCACTCTTGCTAATAGGTGTTACTATGGGCATGACCAAACGCTCATCATACCAGTGTTGCGTTATGGCGCAGAGGTATGACATGGGTAGTGTCACAAAGCGATGCAGCCGCTCTTGGGGTGTTCGAGAGAAAAGTTCTTCGTAAGAGCTTCGGTCCTGTGCGCGTTGGCGAAGACTACCGTTCAAGAATGAACCACGAGCTGTATGAGCTCTACGCCGACATTGACGTAGTTCAACGCATCGCCATCCAACGCCTGCGTTGGCTAGGGCATGTTGTGCGTATGGATGAAGAAGCTCCAGCAAAGAAGGTGTTCGAGGGCGAAGTCCAAGTGAGCCGACGCAGAGGAAGACCGTTGCTCCGGTGGAAAGACAAGGTGGAGGAAACCCTATGCTCGCTTGGTGTACAGAATTGGAGAAGGCGCGCGCGGAGCAAAGGCGCCTGGAGAGAGCTAGTGAGGTCGGCCGTAACTCGGTACCGGGTTGTTTTGGCCACCTAAGTAAGTAAGTAAGTACATACCATCCTTACTCATGGGCTTGTACATTTACCTGCTCGCGCACATATATTTTGAGGAAGTTTAGAGCCCAAATCGCTTCTGTATTTTGAGGTAGCGTAATAGAGAGGAAAAATGTCACATTTACCAATCTTCAATCAATTGATTAAAACCCATATTAATAGGTGTCTACGATTACACAGTGAAGCAATATGCTAATGTGGCACCAATCACGACTGACTTGTTTCATTTAAATTCAACATAAAAAACATTTAATAGATTTTACCAGATTTGTTGACTGATACGTATGTAAATATGTATGGATTTACATAAATTTGTAAATAAGAGAAAGTGTGCGCCGACGATTCGGCGCTCAAATCAAAAATGCCGCCCGTAGTGCACAGACAGCGCTTAATCTTGACAAATAGTTGTTGCAAAGCCTGTGTGTCAGCTTTTAAGCGATTATCCAATTTTTATTCGTGTTTTTCGTTAGCTGAACTTAATACTGAGTTTATTTCTATAAACAATACATTTTTTGTTTGGATGACTTTTTTTAGATTTAACTTTACTTGAAGATTGGCAGTCTCGTTACCTCAAATTAGTCGACTCTAAAAACGTATTCAATGTTTATGAGCTAAAGTATTGAACGCGGCATGGCATGGACCTATCATCGTACATTCATTAGACAGACGATTATTATTGCTAAATTAGAAAAACCATTAAAGAGTGGCTGATTGACTCCAAGCTTTAACAACACAATGACAAATGTCGTTTTCTAAACATATAGACTTTATGATTGCCAAGTCTAGATCTATGCTTAACTTTGTAATAAGCAATTCAAGGGGGTTCCAGGATATTTCTACGCTGAAGAATTCGGTAATTTCTCTTGTGAGATCAAACCTCGAATATTGCAGCATTATTTGGGTTTCATTCTATATGGGATTATCTTTAAGAATGGAGAAAGTTTAGAAACGTTTCACTAGATTTGCTATTCATTCACTTCGTTGGCCTTGTAGTTTGCCTACATGTAAAAGTAGATGTCTTATGTTAGCATTGCCAACTTTAGAAATGCGGAGAAAATTTTCAAATGCCACTTCTTGCTGGAGCTAATACTTTTTAATTGTCCCACTAGTAACCTTAGACTCAGCAATATGTTCCATTTACCTTATCACGCTTGCACGTTGTATAAGGCAGTCTAACCAGTTATGCAAAAATGTAGATATATTCTCTAACTCACGGGAGACTTTCAAATCAAAACTTAATCTGGAGATACATTTTTTGAATTGTGACTAATGTATCTCGCAGTATTGTTTCACATATACAATATTATATATTTAAGCTTTAGTATTAGTAATCTATTTGAGTTGTACTTTAATTGATGAAAGAATGAATAAATAAATAAATAAATATTTCTCTTGAATTCAAAGTTAACCCTTCGGGGACGAGTGTTGGCATTTAGCCGCCCAAATTAGTTCGTCGCTGTAAGGCTCGTGACGTCTGTCGTTCTGAGCGATATGATATGCATAGGTATAGTAAAAGAGTCACGTTTTCATGCAAAGACCTTAGGAACCATTAGCGATGAAGTCTTATCTTTCTTAGAATGTAAACTTACGATGTGAGACGACGGTAGAGTCAGAACGAATTGCAGTTCGTCGATTCAGCCTCTCAGTTTCACTGCTAGAGGAACCAGCAGGCTTTTTATATATTTTATCCTACGCACGAAGGCTAAACGATCTAGAGATGATACGTTAGATAGTGACAGTTCTGACGAATATTACTTTGAATCTGATAAGACGGAAGATGACGGCATTACTTCGTCAATTCGAGCGATACCACACAATGCCGGAATATAAAACCTATACATACCCAAATACAACCAAACTTCTTTTTGTTGATTTTTTTTTCAATTTGTTTGTTTATAATTATTTTTTGATTTTTTGAAATTTTTTCTTGTATTAAATAAAGCCTTAGTTTTTATAACGTTCAACGTATTTATTTTCTTTACTGCTCACTTCAATACCTCTCGTCCTCAGCGACGCTCGCTCGTCGAGCGGCTCCATCCCCAAAGGGTTAAGTGTGATAAATTTCGTCCACATTGGAAATGATTTTCAAAGAAGATTTAACCTCTAGTCGGCTTTCGAAACTGCAAGATTTTGCTATAGTCAAAGCAAAACGGTTTACAAGAAGTTTTATGCTGATATTAACGGTTAGGTTTGCACACTCGAAATCCTCATAATTTCCCCTTTACTGATCTCACGCCCCCCAGACAATTTTCTTTTATATTAAATGTAAATTTATATAAAGAGCCATGGTTCAGTCTAGAACGCTGCAGAACTGAAAAGTGTTGTGTGACAAGCCCGAACAGTCCTCGAAAATGTTCGGTTGATGGTCGGTATTATTACAGGACACAACCCATGGGGTCAGCATATGACCACCATTTGAAATATTGAGGACCCGAAGTGCCTGTCTTACTTGAAGGAGGCGGATAGCACTGAGCATTTTCTCTGCGAGTGTCCTGCCTTTGCTAAAACAAGGCTACGAATTTTGGGTTCCGTCTCATGACAATGAGTAATATTCTTTCTCTTAAACTGGAGGGTATTTTCAGATTTTCTAAAGAATCTGGAAAATTCTCTCTATCTCTGTCTTTGTCTCTATTCTATCTTAATCTCTATCATTCTGTTACTTCTCTTCCCACCTCGTTGACTATCAATCCCTTTACTTTCCAGAGTTTTTAATACAATGCGCTTTTAGCCTGTGTTTTTTTGGGGGTTACCAAATTTTCAAATTACAATTGCAAATGTCAAATTGCCTGTGTTCCATTTTGTGTAAAACTATTTCTTCTCTTGAATATACCTAAACCAATTGACCAAAAAAATATTTCAATGGACTTCGTGAAATCTTTACGTGATCGGCGGCGAATGCTTCATGCGCATGAATGTTTTTCTTCTTATTGTCCTATTGCTTCTATTTTCTTTTTGTGAATTTCGAATAGTGTTATGAAACAATTATTAGTGCGCTCGTCGTCGTCATTTCGGCCAAAAATTTTAAATTCGATTTCATTTACTTGATGACTGGTCATTTGATGGCACAACTTTTTGAACAACTCGTCAAATAAAAACGGCTTAAAAAGCAAGCGAAAGCAAACAGCAAGAAGATAAATTAAAATTGGAGCTTTGAAGAGGACTGTTTGATGGCGTTTTTGGCTTAGCTAGAACGTGAAATGCACAACAAACGAAAGTTAAATTTTTCTGTTTTGCTGAATTGCTGGTTTGTCTTTCTTATTTCATGGTACATTTTTTTATTTTAATTTTTGTTTGTTCGTTTTAGTATTTACTTTTGTTTTATTTTTCCATAAAGTGAGCATTCGTTATTTCAGTTTTAATTTGCTGAGTAAATGAGGTAGGAGACGAAAATTTCGTTGATTTTTACTACTTCAAAAACCACTTTCTCGCTTGAGAAACTCACTTAAGAATGACTTGAATTTGTAATAGGAAGTGAAATTTGTCTCAGACGCAAGATAAATCTAAATTGTTGAATAAAAGCAAAACATAGTATAAAGCCTCCTAGCAACAGAAACATTAACATGGATGCGATTAAACCGACTGTTGAATATAAATGGGGTCACCACCACAAGCAGTGAGCGCCTAACTCGAAAATTATGCTCTCGAGAAAAAGTATTATACATTTGATGTTTGTTCATTATGCAGGGTGTTTTTTACCACGTATCTCCGCAATTAAACTTTTTTTTTTTTGACATATATGTATGGGGTGTTTTTTTCAGCTGCATGAGAACTATCGATATTGATAACTATGGTTTGAAAACTGAGAATAGCAAACAGTGTTGACATTTCTGTTCAGTAAAGTTTGGCAAGTGATCATGATTCGTTTAACGCCAGAACAACGCTTCCGAATTGTGGAAATTTATTTTGACAAAAAAAAATCTGTTCGCGAAGTGTTGAACAAGACGCTGAAATGTCGAATCGTCGTCGATTTTACGAGTGGCCCTTTTTATGACTTCTTTTTATTCCCGTACGTAAAAAACAAACTGAGAGGTCAACGTTTTTCGACACCTGAAGAAGCGGTTGCGGCATTCAGAATGAACTGAGAGGTCAACGTTTTTCGACACCTGAAGAAGCGGTTGCGGCATTCAGAATGCATGTTTTGGAGGTACCTCATTCAGAGTGGACGTAAAACAAACTGAGAGGTCAACGTTTTCGACACCTGAAGAAGCGGTTGCGGCATTCAGAATGCATGTTTTGGAGGTACCTCATTCAGAGTGGCAAAGGTGCTTCGACAATTGGTTCAAACGCATGCAAAAGTGTATAGATCTTCATGGAGAATATTTTGAAAAGCAATAAAATGATTTTCGATGATTAAAATTTGATTTTGTTCTCTAATCCCGACATAGAAAAGGCACCCCTCGTATTAAATGAATTATAGATATAAAATCATTTCATAAAGTGCCCATTAGCTACAATAACCTCCTCGGTCTGGGTTCGTATACTGTGAACAATGGAGTTTACTCTCTTAGATAACCCCCTTTACGCCACTCTTCGAAGTGATGAAACGTTCCTTTTAATTTCTTCTTGTGGAAATTCAAACAAAAACAACAACATTTTATGCAACTTCTTCACCCTGCTACCTGCTACTAATCTGGCTGCCGAGGTATGCTTATTTACACACTTAGCGATTAGTTAGAGCTGACTCATTTGCTTAGTTGTTATGTAGAAATGAAACTTGACTGGAGTAGAGAAATAACTGTTTGTTAATTGCTGTACGTTATTTTGATTAATATTTTCAAATCCAGTTGATTGCCAATGTCCGGTGTCTGTATGTAGTAATTTCAAGGCCATTTTTGAATAAACAGCGATCTCTACCTCATAACTTTATTTTATAGAAGTGTTTACATTCTTTTTTTTCTGTAGTTAAGGGGTCCCTTTGGTCTTGAGCTCGAAAATTTAGGGTATTTTCAGGATTTTTTTTTACAATAAAAAAAAGAGAAACGATATTTAATTTTTTTCAACTTTTTATTGAACTTCTTTTACATACAAAAATGAAAAACAATTTTTTTTTTTAATTTTAATAATTTTAAAATTGGCGCTGAAGTTGACCCTCCCGAAAAATTGGACCTGGACGGTGTTGTCCATTTTGGCTCTTCTATTTATCTGAAACACAAAAACCAAAAAAATTATTAATCAGTATGACTGTAGCTATGCTCCGTACTAGAAAAACAAAATTACAAAATAGCGCGGTTTTGAATTTGACACTCTGTAACCTACGAAATATTTGAAATAATAATATAATTGTAGTACGGGCGATAGGCATTGATGTTGTGATCAACATATTTAAGTTTCAGAGGATTCGGTTGTATAGTTTTTTTTTTTACAACACCTTCGGCCTGGTGTTGTAGTTTCGAGATAACTGTGTTTAAAGTTAGTTTGAGATACAGGAGTGCGCAGACCGCTCTCTACCTAGTTAATAAGCTGTAGATGCTATAATATTGGGAATTCCCGCATGAAAATTTCACAGTATATTCTTAAGATACTATACTTTCGAAATATCAAAAAAACAAAAATACGAAAAATCGGGAATGATTTTCGAAAAAGGTTTTGCCTCTAGTTGGCTTGAAAGACTGCAGAACTGCAAGATTTTGCGGAACAAAAAATCGATTTTTTTAAATTTCTAGAGCATCGGGTCCCCTTAATGTCTTTAAAAATTTTGTACTAATCAATTATGTTATTATTTGTAGCATTAGAGTATTTTTTTTTTAAATTTAAGCTCAAGTTATAATGAACACTAAAGTAAATGCATTAATACATTACTTTGGAGAAGATTTTTACAAGTTTATTTAAAGACATTTACTGCGCAATTGAAAATTGATTTAAACAAATTTATTATTTTTAATTTTAATTTTCATCTTTTGGCTCTACAGCTCTTTGTGAGCTTTGGCCTGCTGCACGTGGGACCTCTATACGTCTCGAACGCTTGCGACTTTTTTCCAGTTCGTTACACTAAGTTTCTTGATGTCGTCTTCTAGTTCGTCGGTCCATCTTGTTCTCGGCCTTCCTCTTGCTCTAGTGTTCAACGCTCTGGCTTCTACGATTTTCTTCTGCGCCCTCGTACCGTCCATTCTTGTAATGTAACCCAGCCATATTAACCGCTGCGCTTTGATGAAGCGTATAACATTTTCGCCCTTTATCAGTTGATCCAGCTCGTCGTTCCATCTTATCCGTCACTCGCCGTGATCTTTGATTGCTCCGAAAATTCTTCTAAGTACTTTTCGTTCAAAGGCTTGCAGTTTTGTTTTATCTGCTTCAATTAGCGTCCACGATTCAGCTGCATAGCATAATACTGGTCTAATGATGGTTTTATACAGAGTCAATTTGCATTGTCTGTTTAGTGGTAATTAATAGAACTTGAAGCTCACCAAATGGTACAAACATACATACAAATTTCGAAAGTTGTTTTTTTTTGCTTTGTGAAACCTTGTTTTTTTTGATTTTTGGTTTTGTTTTGTGCAACTTTTTTTTCTGTTTTTTCTTTGTGATACTTTCCGTTTTTGTTTTTTTTTGTTGTTGTTTTTATAAATCGATATAAAAAATTTCTTAATAGAGTTATTTTCAAAAGCATATTAATAATTTTCCTTCCTTCTAAAAACATTTGAGCAGCTACATACATACATATGCACATAGACGCAGACAGTCCGAAGAGAACAATACAATAAAAGTGAAATCTTAGCTAGTACTGCGACATTTTGCCAACAAAAAGCACACTATAATCTCCATATTAATGACGACAGTGCTCCCTCTTGGCCTTCAGCCACGTCCAATATTCATCACACGTTTCGTTCATTCTAGCTAGCCAGCGCCGATATGTTTTCAGAATTATATACTTATGTACGTATATATATATACTTGTATATTTATATAAGTAAAATATTCGCATGTTCATAATACATATTTAAACACCATCACTTAATCTTTGGCCATGAACTTGGTTTATTTGCCATTGGACGGAAAGAATAGTAGTTGAATAGCCAGGTATTAGTTTGAATTTATTGTTGTTTCTAAATATTTGTATGTATGTATGTACTTAAGTCACAAGTATGAGCTTTATGCTTTACAGTCGCCGTCATTCGTTTATGTTCGTTTCTGTTTGTGTTTCTCTTTCAGATTCTGTTATTATTTACGTTTCCTCATTTTTACTTTTCCCAAGCGTCGTCTCCATCTTTAGCTTTGTAGCTTTTGTTAAATTATGTGTGTTTTTGTAGTTATTTATTAGTTTACCAGTAACCAAGCAATGAGCCCAATAACCATTAGTTAGTTGATTACTTCATCGGTGGAACAATTTTGGGCATTTGCATTTTAGTGTCAATTTTGCACGTGCTGCAGCAAGCCTTTTATATCCATACATACAAATGCATGTGTGCTACACAAGTAAATAAAGGGGGCGGAAACAGCCATGAATACTTCAAAGTCCCAGTAAACGCTTTCAACTGGCTATATACAAATGTATGTATAGGGTCCGGCACTCGAAGTGTAACCAATTAAAAAGGACATAAATTTAGTTTGGAAAATTACATTTACTAAATTCAAAGTAAAAAATGTGTGAAAATAATTCAAAATTAAGAATCAATTTACTTTTGCTCGATACGGCCACCTTTTGCCTTGACTATGGCCTTGAGATGGTCCAGAAACGAATCGCAAGCTGCCCGAATGTGACTTGCAGGTATTTTGGCGCACTCGCGGACAATGGCTTCTTTCAGCGCCTCGAGACTAGTGAATCTTTTACTTCGGGCCTTGCTCTTGAAAATGGCCTAAAGAGAATAATCCATCGGATTCGCGTCTGGTGAACTTGAAAGTCATTGTGTGGATGTTATGAAGTTCGCAACGTTGCCTTTTAGCCATTCTTGGTTCACTCGAACTTTGTGAGGCGGTAGCAGAGTCCTAATGAAACATCTATGGTCTGTCACCGAAATGTTTGTCTGCGCACGGCTTCAAAGCAAAATCCAGAATACTTTCCCGATAATATTTCGTATTTACCTTGACGCCAGGCTCGATGAAAACGATTGGAGAGCGATCATCGGCGGTTACAGTGGCCCAAACCAGCGGCGGGTGCTGCCTCCTGGTCGGTCGGTCAAAAAAACTGGATCATTTTGGGAGTTTACGAATTGCTCAATTTAAAAAATTTTCTAGTCAGAAAGCACAGTGTTCGGAAATTGATCGCTTTCGGGCACGCGAAGCAACTCTTTCACTCTCTCAAGTCTTACTTCTTGCTGCTTTGGTGTGAGTTCATGCACCTTTTGGATCTTGTAAGGCTTGATTTTGAGATCATTTTTCAGTATGCGGCGGATGCTACGGTCAGATATTTTCAGTTTTTTCGCCATTTGATTGGCACTTCGTCGGGGATTTCGCTCAAGCCGCTTCTTCACTTTTTGAAGCATCTCACGTGACGTTGCAGTCTTTTGATGACCACCTCCATGACGTTTCGCGATGCCAGCAGTAGCATTGTAACGAGTAATGGCGCGATAAACGAAAACTTTATTGACTTTAAAGTGCTCGAGCTCACGAGCAATCGCTGGTTGTGATTTTCCAGCCAAATATAATGCAATCATACTATTACGTTTGAAATCCATTACTGATTTTCTTTTTTCGCGTTTACTCTCGGTAAAATGCTTCCGTGCGCTTGTAAAAAATACTCTGGACTGCCTGTGCATCAGCTATGCGAGCGGTCTGAAGTTGGTTACACTTCGAGTGCCGGACCCTGTAGATATGCATGTGCATGTATGCAATTGGCTCATACCAGTTTTGGGCCGACCCTCATTAGGCACTCACGCACTTATTCAATTCTGCTTCAGAATAAAATTGTAGCTTTAACACGCGCTGGTAATATATAAATGTGTATGTGTGTAAGTATGTATGATGAAGAAATTGTTTATACGTGTAAATTGCGTGGGTCATTCAACTAAAATCAGAATATTTTTAGCAACACATCGTTGTTTGTTTATCCACGCTCATACACGTGCTTTTCAGTAAGTTTGTGCGTTGATACTCTTATGTCAATGCCGTCTGGCTAATTTAGGACCGGTCCCATCACAAAGCCAAAAACCCTTCAAGGCAAGTATACTACTTACACATAAATAAATGAGTACTTACATATTTACACAAGCGCATACTTACTTACTTACGTTGTTACGGCATTGTATTTGGCAGCACCGCTGAATGTCAAATGTATATAAATTTATAGCGGGTGCGCAGAATTTAATAATACATACGAATATGCTTATAAATACGAGTACATACATACGTATATACGAGTGCACATATAATGGCATACATACATACAATAAAAAATGGTGATATTAATGTGAAGAATGTAGAGATTCAAATAAAATTGCATTGGTCGTAGATTAAATGCAAAACATAAATTTGCTTTCATAAAGAAATTAAGGATGAGAAAAAAAGTTCTGGATGAATGGCCCTCGTTTTGCGCTATTCAAAAATTCACAATGATATATTTTCAGGTCAACCTTTGTACTTGCCCTTCTTCTTCTTAGCTTCACAGTCAGTGGTGGACCATAGCTTCATCAACAATCTTTCCCCAGTTCACTCTCTCTCTTGCTACATTTTTCCAATTACGAACATTCATCACTTTAAAGTCTGCTTCGAGCCACCTCTTTCTTGCTCATCATGCCATCTCTATCTTAGTCGGCCGCTTTTCCTTCCAATTGGACGTAAAGTAAACGCTTTTGTTTTGAATTCTTATAATGATGGGTGTGTCTTGCCCCCTTTGTTATTTATCACTGTAGTGGACTGGATTTTTCAAATACTCGACTCTGTAAACTGTGGAATTACCTGAAGAATGAACAGCAGTTTCGAAGATCTGGAATATGCAGATGAAACTAAATTTGCTTCAGCAGGAGTCCGCAAAAGCAGGGCTCAAAATTAATATTAAAAATACGGAATCTATGCGCGTCAAAGCTAACAACGCTGGTGATGAAACCATTGCAGATGTTTGACAGTTTTTGCTATTTGCATTTATAACCGAATAAATAAAGCACGTAACGCATTCGCTAGGTTTCGAAATATATAGCGCACCAACAACATCACAACTCGCAGAAAGGCTAACATTTTTAACGGTTGCGTTAAGTCCGTGTTGCTGTACGAATACGCAACTTGCTTGGTAACTTGGACAACGAAGGCAAAGCTGCAAGCGTTCATAAACAGGTGTCTGCGTAATATATTTAAGATATGGTGGCCAAGGTTATAACAAACGAGGAGCTCTGGAGAATTACACACCAAAATAGCATCAACAGTGAAATAAAGAAATAAAATATGGATGGATAGGGCATACTCTGCGAAAGCCTTATGAGGAAATACCGCATGCCGCCTTGACTTGGAACCCGCAAGGAACGAGAAGAAGAAGAGGCAGACCATTGATGACTTGGCAAAGGACTATTCGCAATGCAACTGGAAAAGCATTTAATGAATTGAGATTCTAGAAATAGAAATGCTTGGAAAACTTGTGTTGAAACCTTAAGCTCCTAATACTTTTCACTTTAATACTTTAATAAAACTTATTACATTCGCACCACCAATAAGGTTTTCGTTGTTGTAACGGATACGATTTTTGGCATTTTTTCCAGTCTTGCGTTGGTTTCGTTAATCTATTTTGATTTCTGACAGCGTAGGTGATTAGCCTGCCGCTGCGCTTTATTATATCAAAACTCAATGTACTACAAAACTGAAATTTTTCCAGAAATTCTAAGAAAAAAATTTTGAAATTTTGATGAAAATTTGTCTATTTTTTATATACCTATGTATAATATTTTGTATAAATTTTGAAAGTTAACGTTATATGGTTTTTTTTTTTGTAGTATGAACTATATTTTTATGAGAAAATAATTGAAATTATAAAATAAATAATTGAAAGTGAAAAATAAATAATTGAAATTAAAAAAATAAATAGTCAACATTTTTTAATATGTGGTGTACACTTTTTTTGGCGCTTAGTGTACATGTAACATAACTTGCGATTTTAAGAAACCTGTCAAGTCAAGTCAAGTCTTTTAAGATACATATCCTATGATCAAAAAGTACCGGGAAGGTGATGTTGACTGTTTTCTTCGATTGCCAAGGCGTAGTGCACCATGAGTACCTTCCATCGGGCCAGACAATCAATAAAGAATATTATTTATCCGTTTTGAAGCGTTTGAGAGAAGATGTACGTAGCAAACGGCCGGATATGTGGGCAAACCATTCTGGGATTTTGCATGATGATAAAACGCCATCGCACCGAGCCCAAATTCTGCTGGATTATTTGACCAAACACCAAGTAAATACCATCGTGCAAGCACCGTATTCACCTGATATGGCCCCGTGCGACTTCTTTTTGTTTCCCAAGTTGAAGTTACCACTTCGTGGAATGAGATTTCTGTCGCTAGAGGAGATCAAAGAGTTTGCGACGAAGAAGCTGAAGGCCATCCCTTCGTCGGCCTACCAGGGGTGCATGGAGGACTGGGTTAAACGGTGGCACATGTGTGTTGCTTCAGACGGGTCATATTTTGAAGGAGATAAAATAAATTTACCTGAAATTTAACTCTGTTTTATTTTATTTAAACATTCCCGGTCCTTTCTGATCTTAGGGTACATATCTCCTTTAATGGTTATCGATGTTGTTGTAGCAGTTTTTTAATAGTCGTAATAAGGGGTACAACCACCCCGAAAATTGCAATTTTTTCTTTTTTTGACGAAAGTATTAGGCGTAGTAATTTTTCATATTTATTTACTTTTAGTAATTTAATAAATTTGAAAACATATACATACATATATAGCAAAAATAAAAAAATTAATCACGGAGATACGTGGCTCCGCGTGAAATTTTTCTCAGAACATTTCTTCCTGGTGGACGTGATAGCCAATGCCATTTTATCCGAAATAAGTAAATGAAGACCTTTTTACATTAAAAAAAAAACTAGTGACGCAATCGCCTTCGACGAAATATTTTTTTTACTCAACTAGGAGCACTTAGAATTAAAAAAAAAGTTTAAAAAAAAATTTATAAAAATTAACCAATTAACCTCCAATTTGCCGAAAAAATTTCCTTGGCGTTTTTTGTAATTTACTAGGAAAAATTTAGTTAAAATAGTTAAAAGAATTCAGTAACTTATCCCTACCAGCCCCGAAAAAAACCAAGGGTGGGCTTGAATCCAATCTGATTATGTCTATGTACTTCGCATGCATCCTAATGAGCTTTGAAATTACGTCCGTGCATGCATATGTATGTAAATATGCACATCAATAAATTTATTTCTATATATACTTAAATTATTCGTGTGTATTTCTTAAATTAAGCTTTGCTTTCCAAAAGTCAAATTTTTTATTGCTTACAGATTTGTGTATGTAAATATTGCATAATAAATCATTGCACCTATTATTGTAAATGGCAAGTTTTACTAACACTAACGGTGGAGCCAGCTGCTAAACTGTTTGCTAATTAATGCTTAGTAGGGTCAGATATATGTACGCACTTCTGTATGTGCATCTGTGCTTATTTATATACTAATTATTAAGTAAATACAGACGTGTGTGTGTGTGTGTATGTTAGAAAAATATAATTTTTAGTATTTGTATTGTGTACTCGTCTTGTGCTTGCCTAGGTGCAGTTTAAAATCTCATGTGTATGAATGTGTGTGCACATTTCTAATAAGTATGTTAGGGTGTTCCTTATTTTATACTAGCTATTAATTTTTTGCGATACCTCTAAAGATATATGTGTGTGTGTGTAATAAGGTAGGAAACTCTTATATGTCGGTCTTAAAAAAAAATTTTAGGCGCGTACACTTCTGTTAGATGTTTGGCCGAGCTCCTCCTCCTATTTGTGGTGTGCGTGTTGATGTTGTTCCACAAATGGAGGGACCTACAGTTTCAAGCCGACTCCGAACGGAGGTTTGCCATTGCTTGCCGAGGGGCGACCGCTATTAGAAAAATGTTTTTATTAATTTTACTTTCACCGAGATTCGAACCAACGATCTCTCTGTGAATTCCGAATGGTAATCACGCACCAACCCATTCGGCTACGGCGGTCACCTGTCGCCTCGGTCTAGGTCTTACCCTGATTATTTTCGGGCTGAAAAGTTAAGCACTATTGTGATAGTAACGTGAAAAAATTATCACATAATAAGCCTCGGTGAATTTTACTTATTTGCATGTTTCAGAAAAACTTTAAGATTTCTCATCAAATGAACATTATAACAAATTTCAAATAACTCTTGACGAAGCTACCGAGGTGGAAATGGGCCTCATCATTCAAGATGATTTTTCGATGGAATTCTGGATAATTTCCATGCATTTCACCGACCCAATCATGAAAGGCACGACGTTATTGATGATCGGCCGGCTTGAGTTCTTATGTCAACTGGACTTTATAAGCCTTAAGACCCAAATCTCTATGCAAAATACGGTGTAATGACGTTTGTGAAATGCCTAATTCCAAAGAACGACGAGGAATGGACAAACCTGGGTTTTCTTCAACACTTCTTGAGCGACGTGCACGGGTTTTATTCTTCACATCACTAACTTGTCCTAACAGCTCGAATTTTGTCACCAAATTCTGTATTGCGGTCCGACAAGGTGCTTCACGATGACCCAAAAATGTTCGGGTATTACGAACCGTCTCTGCCAAATTTTCACCATTTTTATAGTGAATTCTAATAATTTCAATGCGTTGTTTAAGCGTCTATCGTTCCATTTTTATTAATGGCTTAATTTCTACTTGTCAAATATTAAAAAATGACAGCTTCAAAAGTGACATCTACCGAAATAGCGCGCTATTCAAAATAACACCTGTTATTGGAGAACCCTTTATTTGGCTGGAATATTGAGCGAAAGTAAATTAATTCTTAATTTTGTATTATTTTCACACATTTTTTACTTCGAATTGAATAAAAGTAGTTTTCCGAACTAAATTTATGGCCTTTTTAATTGGTTACACTTCGAGTGCCGGACCCTGTATGGTATAACTTATAAATGAACTCAACAAAAAATTGAAACTTCCACGCCACTCTATTCAAATTCAGAAAAATCGCGTCTGATGCAAAATGAATAGATACAATTTTTATTTATTTATATAGTTTAGCGCATACATCCTTGACCTTGAAAGGTGGTAAAGTCAAGCTTGTCGCCAAAATAGTATTCTGCCGCAAATTCAGAGCCCCACAGAGAAGATTTTCAATCTTTTTGGTCACGTACTATTGTCTGCCGGGGCAGGTTTAAGTTGGGGATTGACTTTAATAAGGAGCGCTCTGACTGACCACAGGACTAGTTTACTGGGGTGGCAGCCCTTGGCTGGAAAAGATCCGAGAAATTTCGGTACGTAGAACCGGTTGCCATGGGAATGATCCCAATAATAAACACATCCGGCTACGGCAGCCGTAGTTCGCTAAAGCAAAAATGAACACGCCTCTAACATACATATGTACATACAAATAGTTCCAATGCGTTAACTGCACTAATAGTTTTCATATAAAATGCCAATTAATTGTAATGTCTTGTAATGTGTAGTAGTTATTAATTAGTAGTAATTCCATTATGTGCTTATAAGTAATTTAATTCGTTCTTATTGATATTTTTATATTTACATACATGCATATGTACCAATATTATATATATATATGTATATCGCAATTGTTCCTCTTCTCTTTCTTAATACTTTTATACTTCTTTTGTTTTTTCTCTTTCTAATTTTAGATTGTTTTATTGCATATTTTGGTTGGTTGGTGGTTTGTTTTTGGTTAATAAACATTTGTTGCAAGCATTTGCGCCAATGCAAGAAAATAAAATGTATCTAGTTCATATCTACAACCTTTTTGTTTGGGAATTTACACAGAGTTGCAACTACAATACTACTAAACCCACAGTCTCATGTGTGTGAGTGCTGTTTGCTATGCATTTTGGCGCTGGGAATCATGCGGGCGAACGCACAAAACAATCAGCTGGCGTAACGAAATTTTACCACATACTTATCTAATAATATTTACAATAATCTAGTAGACAATAATTAAATAAAATAACTATTCGCTACTACCATTTACTTAATACAATTATAATTACATACGTATTTAGAAAAAAAACAAAAAAAAAGTTTCCTACATAAATATAATTATCATCTACACATAACTTTACTACTATTAACTACCATAATTGTGTCTCGTATCATTTGCTATTAATACTCGTTTTTTTGTACACACTCATACTTACATATACTATACTTATATATCCCATTTGTACATCAACTGCAACAATGTATTCTTTCAAATTCATTTAAAATGTACGTATTTAGGAGACAGTATTTGGAAATGAGTATTCATGCGTTGAGTGTCTCTTTAAAAAATTTATGTTCATTCATTACATACATATACTATACACATAAACCAACAAAAATGCCTACATATACAGCTGTGAGCTAATATTTACTATTAAAAAAATGTAAACGCTTCAAAAATCGTAATGATGCCAAAACAGTGAATTTTAAATCTGATGCCAAAGTAGTGAATTTTAAATCAAGATCTCTCGCAAAAGTTACCGGAGTACCTTCTTTTTTTCCTTGTTCACTCCTCCCGGGAGCATAGGGCACGATTATGTGCTGTTGTTTTTGCACAGTCCCATGAGATGTCGGCATCTTAGTTGTTAGTTAATGCTACAACAACAACAACAACATGTTGGCATCTGCGCAGCATCGACCGCGACCTCTGCTCCCTTGCGGGTTCCAGTCCAGTGCCATTCTCGTGATGCTATCTGGTGGTTTTCTCAATGTGTGCACTTATCCATCGCCACTTTCTGCGTTTGATTTGCCTAAGGATGGGTTCCTCGTTCGTTAATCTACACAGTGCGTCGTTACTGATGGTGTTTGGCCACAATATTCTGCAGATGATGCGGAGCCATTTGTTGATGAAGGATTGTAGCCTCTGTGTGAAGGTGTTAGAGACCAGCCAGCTTTCGCTTCCGTACAACAATACGGACTTCACGCGTGAGCCGAATATTCGTAGTTTAGTGCGCCATCCTACAGGAGTGCCTTCTTATCTCACTAATCTATTCCTAACTCCATCACGGATGTTGTGTAAAAATTTCATGACATTTGGTTGCATAGAAGCTAAGTCATCAACCATTTTGCATCATTAAATGGAATAATCCGCGCACAAAAACTCTCTCTTATCACCAAGAACGGCATATTCCGCAATAATTTTTTGTTGTTGTTAAAGTTTGAGGAAAATAAATAATTTTGGTAATCCTGTAACATTTTTATTTTTCATTAGAACGAATAGTAAAAGTCTTGCCGACGCAAGGTATTTTGAGTACATCGCACATTTCGAGCGGTGATGCAAAAGAGTTAAGTCGAATATGACAGCACTTTTGAACCATCGGCTGAAAAATAAATTTTGAAAAAATTTGCCAACATTACCACTATTTGCTAGTAGCGACGCACGCATACAAGGTAGAAATGAGAAACAACGATAGCAGCAGATTTTGCAATGAACTGGAAGAGAGGGAAACGCTAGAACACCTTCTATGTTCTTGCCCTGCGCTAGCTAGAACCAGATGAAAATGCTTAGGAGCTTTACAATATGAGAAGAATAGAGCTTCAGAGTTTACTTAGATTCGCAAAAGACGCAGATATTACCAGATGTCTACTACAAAGAAACGTAAAGGTCTCTAGCTCCATCTGGGAACACTAAGGACCAATAGGTCTATGTGATGGCTTTCAGCCAGCCAGGTCAACCTAACCTAACCTACCAACATTAAATTTGGTTTTTAAGTCAGTGGAACGGCGTACAAGACATATCAAATGATGCGAAAAGAGGATGAATTTTTATCACCTAACTTTATTTTTGAGCAGTTTAAACGATGAGAAGTTTTGAAAGACGCCAATCGTCCCGGTCGTCCAAATTCGGTTGTGAACAAAAAAAAGAAATAACCCTGAAGTTCTGAGTGAACTCATAAGAAAGGAGCCGAAAACTTCATTGCATTAAAAGGAAATGGGCCAAGAGGTTAATCTCTATCTCGGTATTATGCTTTATCTCGGCGGCCTCGGTAGTCTAGCGTAAGTACGCTAACCTGCCATCCCAGAGGTTGTGGGTTGGAATCCCACGTAAAGTACGGTCCAGCATTTTCCAAATTTACCTATATTCCTTGTTAAAAAAAATGTCATTGTTCCAACCCAAAAACCGTATCCATTCCGTCCTTACTCCCACACAATAGTCTGCGCATTATTTGCATTGTGGATGCCAAAACAAGCAAAAACAAAGAAAAACACACAGGTACACATTGCATCAGTGGCGCCAGCATGAAGAAGCGGGCAACCGCAGTAATAGCGCAGACACACAAAATTTAGCGAAGTGCTCAACCATCTGTGCGATCCTTCTGCAGAAAAATGTGAAACACAGATGGCGCTGCAAGCAGTAAAGGAGGCGTTTTTTCTAAGCAGCGACAGGTGGGTATTTCCACCACTTAGGACTGGTAGCGGCAGGCTAATCACCTACCCTGTCAGAAATCAAATAGATTAACGATACCAACGCAAGTCATGTTGAGGCCCCGAGAGGAGTGATACAAAGAAAAAAAATTAATAAAATCTCGGTGTTATGTATCGCTTGTTGTCGCGAATTTGTCGTGTACAACTAGAATACGATGAAAATGGAAATGAGCGTTTGCTGCACGATAATGCGTCGACATATCCTTCAACTTTAATAATGGACTTTTAGACTGAAAATCGCATTTGGTCTGAAAGGAAAGTATTATACAGACATTGAAAAGATCCTGCACAAAATTTCCAAGAAGCAAGTAAAGAAGTGGTTGTTGTTGTAGCAGCATAAACATTCCCTATACATGTACGGGGAGTGCTGATGGAGTAACAGTTCTTGGTCGGATGTAAACCCGGGTCGTTCCGGTAACTTAGAACAACCGACTGTCGTGGAACGCTAATAAATAAATAAGACGTTTGATATGCTTCTGGATCGTAGTTTTTTGGAGTTTTTTGCACTAGTCTGGAAACTTTTGCGACAGACCTAGTAAAATTTTGACCACTTATTCAAAAGAAGGGGAAATCAAATTTTTTAATGAAATTTTCTTTACACTTAAAAGACTGAACTATATTTTGAGGTCAACCTTTCGTAATTCTGTGAAGTAAATTTAAAGTAAAATCTAAAAATTATTTTTATTTTAAAAGTAAATAATATAATTAATAAAAAAAATATTTTCGCAACGTGAAGGGGCACCCATCCCAAGTTGTATCACAAAAACAGGCTACAAAAATTTCTATTTCTCTTCATGAATCATTAAATATTTTTATAAAAACGTCTTATTGAGCTTCAAATAAAAAAAGGTTGGAAAAAAATATGAAAAAAGTAGAAATTATGGACGATGTTTTGAAAGTTAACTGGGAGTGCTGCCTTAAGATGGCCAGAAAACACTTTTTATATGGTCAAATTAATTTATAATTTTAATTATTGTAAAACAATAAAATACGAAAAAGATTTTAAATTACATTCTGTCAAAATATATGGGGAATTGTTCATTTAAAAAGCGCGCGTTACAGATATATCTCAATTTTTTGCTGGAATGTTGGTACAGCTGTCCTCTGTAGTGTCGCAGAGTTTGAGCGTGATCTGTCAATTAGATTATTTTTGGCATTTAATTATATCAGTCAACCGCAGATGTGCACTGCGATTTTCACTATGGATAAAAATATCGAACAAAGAATTTGTCTTAAATTTTGAGCTTTGAACGGAATTTCGTGTGCCGATTCGTTGAAAATGTTGCAGAAAGCCTATGGCGAGTGTGCTTTATCAAAAATACGGGTCGCCGCGTGATATAAGGCTTTTGCAGAGGGCCGAGAAGTCGTCGAAGATTTACTCCGATCTGGTCACCCATTAAAGTCGTCAACGGATGAAAACGTCGACAAAGTCAAGGCAATGGTGCTGGAAAACCATCATTTTTGAGGGGGAGGTAGCTCGTGATCTTAGCGTGTCTCACGAATCAATTCGCAACATTTTACACCATCAATTGGGCATGAGACGCATCGCTGCTCGACTCGTTCCAAGAGAGTTCAATTTCTTGCAAAAAATTCATCGGAAGAACATGCTGGAGCAAGTGAATTCGGACCCAACGTTTAACCAGCGCATCATAACAAATGATGAGACATGGGTATATGAGTTTGATATGGAAATTATTCAACAGGCGCTATCCACATGAGCCGAAACCCAAAAAACCACGTCAAAGTCGGTCAAAAGTGAAAGTCATGCTACTCGTTTTCTTTGTTTATCTTGGTGATGTGCACTCGGAATTCGTTCCAAAGGGTTCTACGTTAAATAAATAATATTATTTGTAAATTATGCAACGTTTGAGAGAGAATGCGCGTAGGAAACGGCCCAATTTGTGGAAAGAAAACTCATGGATCTTGCATCCTGATAATGCACCGTCTCACAAAGCTCATATTGTGAACACTTTTTTGACAAAAAAAACTCGACAAATATCATCGAACAACCACCGGATTTGGCGCCCTGTGACTTTTTCCTTTTCCCAAAACTTTAATTGCCACTGCGTCCAAAACTTAAATTGCCACTGCGTGGACGCCGCTTTGAGTCGATAGAGGCCATTAAGGAGAATTCGCTGAAGGAGCTGAGGAAGATCTCTTCAAATGCGTTTAAAAGTTATTTTGATGACTTAACTAATCATTGGCTTATGCGTATTGCTTCGAATGGTGCCTATTTTGAAGGCGATAAAATAAATTTTGATGATTAAACAATTATTATGCGTCTTATTGAACAATTCCTGGTACTTTTTTGACAGAATGTATTTGCAAAATTTGTTTTTCACACATTATTACCCCACATCAATTATTTATTTCAGAGATATATAGTATGTCCAGTGTCTAAGTTTTGCACCACTGTGTATTACATACTTATAATTAAAAAAAGCATAATTTTTCTCAAAAAAATAATAATAATAATAAATTTTTATAATACATTTGTTTTTGAATATAAATGTTTCCAATCCTTGAAAAAGACTGAATTCCGTTCATAGTGAAAGAAAAACATGGAATACGCTCAACGAGAACTACTCACTTCGAAATAATGTTTTTAACTTTTTTCCTTTTCTTCACTTAGCAAACCAAATTTTCCTTAATACTCGTTTGTATGTGCGTAATAACTATTAGTATGTAAGCATTTTGTATATATAAAAATATGCATAAGAAATTTTACTTGCATTTTTAGCTACACTTTCAATGATAAACTGTAACTTCTTCTATTATAATTTTGTACAGACATGCATATGTACGTATGTATATTTACAACATATTTACAACACATAAACTCAGACATACATATGTATGTACATGCATACATACATATGAACTAATAAAGAGTTTGGAGTTTTCATAGAAAATTTAGTAACATCAAATAATTATAAAATTTTATTGATAAAATTAAAGATTTTTATGAGCTTATTCACAAATTGAGAGCTATTATTGTATTGTGAGCCTATTAATGAAAAACGACGTGTTTTTAAAATGTTTGGAAAAATTTAGTGGAACGAATGGCATTTATTGGCGTTCTTTATTGGCGATTACGATCTCACTTACCCATTTTCACGACCCTTTCTTGCGGCCAAGGCCAAGAATCTATTAAAAGTAATATCAGTAGACCAGCTGATTTTTTTTTTTACTCTTTCGCTGCGGACATTCAAATGCCAGCACAAAATTAAATGACGAAAAGTCGTACCCACTCATCTAACACCCCTCTCCCTCTGGACCCAACCTGTCCAAACAGATTGTTTCCTGGGCCTACCTTCGCACTATCGGCGTATGCTCTAGATCTAACTTAATGCCGACTGTTCAAAGTAGTTGTCCTTTTCTTTTTCTTTTCTACTTTCTTTTGTTGTGACATTCTGATGTACGAAACGTTGTTTTTAGACTAGTGGCATCTACCCCTGATGAATGCGCCTTGCTGGAGGCCAGTTTTATGTGAAGCTGATGTGATAAAACCTCTCTTCACAATACTTCTGGTGCGTCCTTAAAGGTATGTGAGCCCTGACGTTGTCCCAATGGAAAAACCGCCAAATTCTGACCACTGTTTGATCAACTTGTTTCCATCAGCCTACAATGGTTATTAACAGTAGAGATCCCAATTAGGCTCGATTTGACTCGATGAGAGCACAGCTCATGCCGCATGCTTCACTCCCAATACCACCAAATATACAGCAACATCTTCATTTGCCTTCCAAAAGGTTTCTTTGCATCAATTCGTTGCAAATGGTCTCCTAGCTAATTTTTAGTCAAACGTTCGATTTAAATTGTTTTCTTAACATTTTGATTGGACAGAGCGCACCTCAGCTTCAACGTCGACTATTACAGGAAGTACTGCCGTGTCAAATCAATCGACTTACCTTGAACTAATCACTAATTGTTCGCCATTCCCGCACACTTCTTTAACAGATTGTTAGCACTTAATGTACAGTGAAAAATAAATACATAAATATAAATATTCGTTGTCTTTGCCACTTGTACTAATACATAATTTTTTCACATATGCTGTTAAATAGAGTAAAACATTTATTTACTTATGTGCGTAACTTGATAAATGGCCTACTGTTTCTACTTAATTGTATGTATGTGCGTGCTAAACTTTTCGTGAATTTAATATTTCATTATATCCAGTGACGAAAACTTTGCCGCAAAATCTTAAAATGCAATAATTTTAAATAAATGTGCGTGCACATACATACATACCTACATATACATACATACTTATATGCAACTTATAACTCAATATTTCAATATTTATTATTGTAATTCATTTGATATGTACATTTGTAGGTGTTTTTATGCTTAATAGCGGAACACACATACTTATTTGATTCTTTAAAATTCATATCTGTGATGTTTTGAAATAACATATTTTTTAGTTTAAGTATTTTATTGACACGTTCCCTGCCACGTGCGCCCTTTGCACTTGTACGCCAAGCTGAACTTTTGAAATTAAAAAGTTTTTGCCTAAAATATCTGCTAACATTGTTTTATGTGACGTTTAAAGTGGTTGCCAGGCATCGAAAATGGTACACGCGGCCGTGAAATGACACCTCTTCATATACAATGGCATCGAAGGCAGGGAAGGTGTTAATGACTAATTAAGAATACAAAAACAAAAATAATTGTGCATTCACTAATTGTATATTATTAGTACTATTTTACTCTTGTACCTGCATTATTATGAATATTGTAATAAAATTATATTTGATTTGCATAGAAATTCGCAATGAAAATGTTCGTATAAAAATAAAAGCACACAATAAATGCATTTAACCATTTGAAGAGCATAAACGTAAAAAACTGTATTTGTTATTCATCGCTATGGCTTTTAGTTTTTTGTATATAGTATAATACTATATATATATATATATATATGCATATATGTGTATGTACTTATGCAATTGTGGGTTGTACATTTCTGTTTTGCTAATTTTATCGCACTTTTATTCACACAACCCACTTTCTCCTATCTCCCTGTGCTCAGTTTTGCCACCTGTCGGCGTTTCCCCTACCGCTAAATTACACGTACTTACCGTATACATATGTATACGTATTTATATTATATGTATATTTCTGTTATCGAGTGATTGTACCTAATTTTATTTAGCATTTGCACGCTTTTTCAACTGCCTTTGCGCGTTTCCTCTTCAAAATGCCTTTACATGAATAGTTTTGGAATTTGGTAAGATATTTTATGATACTCATATATGTAGACCTCAGACACACATACACAACTATACATGTCGAATGTACCTTTTGTAAGACTATTCAACTTATTTGGTGCTTAGATGAAGGGCTAAGAGTAAAAAATAAAAAACAAAAAAAAAACAACTCATATTATGCATGGCATTTTAATTGGAAGTTTATGTTGTTGTTGTAAAATATAAATTTAGAAATCGATTTCCCAAAGAAGCGATTAACATGAGTCTTACTATTTTTAGATAATGTACATATGTATGCATCGGGTGTTTTTTTAAGAGCTTGAGAGCTTAAAATGATAATACGAAAGAGGAATATTGTTGGAAAGAATTTATTTTTGTTATCATATAGTAGACAATTTCATGGCATTTATTTTTTAATATGATATCCTGACATATGGCCGCCTCGACTATGTGTTAAATGGCCCATTCGATCAGTCCAATTTTTGACTACTTTTTCAAATAAATCTGGGCGTATGGCGTCAATGGTGGCTTGAATATTTGCTTGAAAATACTTCAAGGGTTCCTGGTTTGTCTGCATAAACCAATGACTTAATAAAGCGCCATAAAAAGTAACCCAAAGGCCTTAAATCGCGCGAACCAGGGGGCCAGGGAATAGGACCACTTCTGGAAGGTTGTCACCAAATTGGCTTTGCAATAAATGGAGTTTTCAGCGTGCTGAATGGCAAGTTGCGCCATCTGGTTGGAACCAATTGTTGTCGATGTTTAGCTGATTAATTTTTGGAAAAGAAAAAATTTAGTCAGCATGACTCAGTAGCGCACGTCATTCATCGTAACGGCAGAAGTGAGAACATTTCGAAAGAAGTAAGGACCGATGATGCCGCCAGTGCTCTACGAACTTCGCGAACAGATTTTTTTATATTATATATATATTTTTTTTTTTCATAGTAAATTTTCACGATTTAGAAGCTTTGCCTGTCGTTAAACGATTCGTGATGTCTTGCCAAACCTTACTGACAAGAAATGTTCAAATATTCACAGTTAGTTTGCCATTTTCAGTTATCGACATCGAGAGTTCTCATATATTTATATATATATATATATATAATTGGCGCGTACACCCTTTTTGGGCGTTTGGCCGAGCTCCTCCTCCTCCTATTTGTGGTGTGTGTATTGATGTTGTTCCACAAATGAAGGGACCTACAGTTTCAAGCCGACTCCGAACGGCAGATATTTTTTATGAGGAACTTTTTCATGGCAGAAATACTCTCGGAGGTTTGCCATTGCCTGCCGAGGGGCGGCCGCTATTAGAAAAATGTTTTTCTTAATTTTGGTGTTTCACCGAGATTCGAACCAACGTTCTCTCTGTGAATTCCGAATGGTAATCACGCACCAACCCATTCGGCTACGGCGGCCGCCTCGATAGTTCTCATACAGCAAAATAAAAAAACGCTCGCGAAACGCGCGAAAAAATTTTCTTATATTGAGAATACTGAATTTTTTAAGGGGTTAGGGGTAGTCAGAGGCCGAAAAAAATGATGATTTTCAATAATTTTTTTTTTGCTAGTTAATTGTTTTATTTTACAAAAATAAAAACATAGCAATAATACATCATATTTCGACTTGACTTTAGCACAATTTCAAAAAAAAATAATAATAATTGTAAAAGTTATCGCTGTTTGTGTGGAGCCCGTTTTTCCAGAAGTCCCTTGCGGTGATCATCACAAATTAGTTTTATTAATAGATAATCTTGTGCCTGATCGATGCCTTTTTTCAAAATTAACAATATGGCGGTCTCAGGATATTTTTCAGATTTTCGAGAAAAAACCGACAATTAATTGTTTAAAAAAATCGAAATTTAAAAAAAAAATTCTTCGATCAGGCACGAGTTTTTTATGTTTTTCAAAAGCAGTATAAATTTCATTGAAATCTACCAAGCAGTTTTTAAGTTACATGGATCACCATTTCAAAAAACATAGTTTGGAGAAAAACGCATTTAAAGTTTAGCTATCGATTACCGGAGCGCCCGAGCGCCCTTTGTTAATTGTTGAATAACTCAAAAAGTATTTGTCGGACTCACTTAAAATTTTCTTACAATGTTTTTAGGATATTATACTTTAAGAAAATGCAAAAAAAATCTAATTTTTTGTTTTTTAATTTAATTAGTCACACGAATAACACAATGCACTGCCAATACAAACCCATTAACTCCGCTTCTGTTTGTTTGAATATCTGCGGCAGATCTACTTTTAACTGGCAATAGATGATCTCACAAGAAATGCCTGTTTGTTTCATCATGCCGTCTGCGACAGACAGAGAGTATTCGTGAGTAGCTTTTTCTCTTTCACTGTTAGAAGAAGTTCACTATACTTTGATGTCTCACACGTGCATGTCTACCGTTGGGCTTCGACAAGTCCGCAGTATAGTTACGCGCAAACCCATTCGTCTACGGCGGCCGCAAAGGGAATAATAATAGCGAAAGTATCGTTGATTTTAAAACAAAAACTAAATACAATTTCAAAATCTATTTATGATTGAGATACCTTAACAGTTACGATAATATTTGAACGTCTTCGTAGATCTACTTCTTTGTCACACATTGCCACGCATACATACATACATATATACATATGCGGATACTTATGAACATATCTACCAGCACAGGTTGCAATTCTGCTAAGTACAACCCATTTTATTCTTTTTACTATTTCCAGCTAGTGAAATTTGTGGAGATCCAGCCAAAAACCCAGCCAATCAGCCAAACAACCAACATTCAAACTTCAAGTGCTCACTTACCTTGGGGCGCACAGAGGAGTTTTTCAACACTGCATCAAGTAAATTAAAGCCAACATCTTCAGTATTTCATTGGTGCTGGTAGGCGATAAAAAGAGCAGGGCGGGCTCTCAAGCACAGATATTAGAGTATTATTTTGCTGCTATGTTGAATCCCAATCACACGGGCGCAACGCGGCGTCCCTTCTCGCGCAACGCACCAACTCGCAACCATCCCAGCCGGATGCTCTTCTCACCGCACCATCATTCGCGTCACATGTTGCAACAGCAACAACAGCAGCAGCAGTTACATGCACATGCTCACGCGCATGCGCACACCCAATCGCGCATAGGCATTGGCAACGGGAACGGAAATGGCGCTAACGGCGGTGGCAGTGGTGTCGGCGGTTTCGCCTTGGGGAGCAATGGAGGCTCCCTATGCAATGGCGGACAATGGTACAACAATAAAGACAACAATATGGACAATTGGAATGCACTCGGGTAAGATTGTCTTGTTTCCGATATATCAACGATTACACACAAAACCAAATATAAATTATTATTATGAATTTAGAAATAAAAAATTTATGAATTTATAAAAAAGAACCTTTAAAAAAGTCCAAATGGTCCTGCACACTACCACCTCCCGTAATCCTTATCCAAGCGGACGTCCATATCCCCCGCCAAAGCGCTCCTAACCAATAGCATCACCTCCACATCCACTTGTACTACAACCTCCACCTCTACTTCCATCCACTCTCGAATCTAACCAAATTACCAAAGTTATGTACAAAACCTATAAATACAGATCAAATAATCCAATATACCTACCTCAATAGTAAATGCTTTAGGTTAAAGGGTGAATTTTGTAATTAATAAAACCGTTAACTTTCGCAATCGAATTATTTAAAAAAAAGTCTATAAAACTTACTCGAACTATCACATCAGACGGAAATGGAAAGTGTGATAAATGATTAAAAAATATACATATTAAAAATCAATACTTTCATTATAATTACGTTTCATTTCCGTGTGTTCTATCATTTCTTATACAAATAAGCTCCACCACAAGCGTTATGCAATAAAATCTCCTTGCGTTCGACCTTCTCATTTACTTTACACATTTTTTTTCTGTTTAATTTACGTTAAATTGGCACTTGTACCGTTATTTCTCATACAATCATACATAAATATATATGTATATACATGCATATGTGAGTACAATTTCCATCAAACAGAACTAGTAAAGCAACAAACAGCCGTTCTCCACCTTCACACACAGACACACATACACACACACACATCCATTCATTGGTTCCTACATTAGCTTAATAAAAAATACAATTCAATACCAATTCAATTAACAACATTTGAAAACTTTCGTGAACTTGTGTAACCCTGTTTAACGGATGGTTAGTAACACTAATAAAAATGCTACGAAACAGTTATTGAAATTTGTTTCAAAAAACGAACTGAGAGAAGGCGCATTTCTTTATTATTTCCAATTTCTCAAATAATCATTTCTGCGTCTTATCTTAGCTAAAATGGTAAAAAGTTTATTAAATCTTGAAAAGCAACAAAGCGTGTCATTATTTGTTTTAGTAAAAGTCAAGCTTAACCCTCAGTTGGGCAGCCGGGTCTGGCCAGACTGGCATTTTAATTTTTAACATATTTCTGAATTGAAATTAACATATCTCTATTATAGCTAACGACTTGAGCTTCCAGGTAGCTTCCTAAAATTTAATTTTCTATCGATTTACGGTATTAGCTTTTAAGGGGTTAGGGGTAGTCACGATGATTTTGAATAATTTTGTTTTTTTGCTGGTCAATCGCTTTATTTTACAAAAATAAAAACGTAGCATAAATGCGTCATGTTTCGACTAGACTTTAGAAAAATTTCAAAAAAAAAATAATAATTGTAAAAGTTACCGCTTATCGCAGAAGACCCTTGCGGTGATCCTCACAAGATGAAGATTCATTTAAAATTAATCGGACAAGAGAAATTAGTTTTATTAATAGATAATCTTGTGCCTGATCGAAGCTTTTTTTTTGTTTTGTATTGCCTCAGGAAATATTTTTCAGATTTTCGAGAAAAACCCGACAATTAATTGTTAAAAAATCGAAATTTTTGAAAAAAAATCCTTCGATCAGGCACGAGTTTTTTATGTTTTTCAAAAGCAATATACATTTTATTGGAATCTATCAAGCGATTTTTAAATTACAGCGATCACCAATTTAAAAAAGTTTAAAGTTTTAGCATTTAAAGTTTTGCTATCGATTACCGCAGCGCCCGAGCGCCCTTTGTTAATTGTTGAATGACTCGAAAAGTATTTGTCGGGTTCGCTTCATATTTTCACACAATATTTTTAAGTTGTTATACTTAAAAAAATCCCATTTTTTGAAAATTTTTACTACCTCCAACCCCTTAAAAAGGGATCTTCAAACATTACGAAAAAGGGCCAGACCCAGGTAGCCAACCGAAGGTTTTAAAAAGGGCGTCCAACGGAGGGTTAAATTAATTTTAATTTTTAAATTTATATTATTTCCTTTAATAAAATTTAGATTACTATATTTTTATTATAAATTGGAAATAATAAAGAATTTATGCAAAAAAAACACAAAAAACAATTAAAGTTAGTAAAATATTGAATTACGATTTTGAGTTATTTATTTCTAAAACGAACCAAATGCTACACACTACTAGACAACTAATTTTTTAGACATCAGTTGACCTCAACTCCTGAATGGATTACTCGTCTATCCGAATCCATAATCCCGAAAGCAACCACAGCTTACATAACTCCTTCGTAATCATCACACTTCAACCCACTAAAATACTTGTCGCACCACCCTGCTATATTCGTGTACTCGTACATATAAATATAATACTCGTAAGAAAATGCATGAAAAGCACATACAACGTGATAATTATGTATTCGTGAGTTCGTTTTTTCTTCAACTCATAATTGTTCGTAGCGCAAGAGAAAACAGATTTTTCAATTTATCATGTAGTTTTCAAGTATATGCAGTTTATTTAACAAACAAAAGCAAAAAAAAAAATAAAAACAAAATAAATTAATACAAAATCTAACCATTTTCTTTTGTAATGATCACTGCTTGTTGGCTCAAAATCAACAAAAACCGTAAGAAAAACAATACCAACCATTGTGTAGTTTGTATATTCAATAAAACTGCTTCCTACCAAAGTCATCTATTTAAATACTAAAATATAAAAACAAAAATCAATAATTTTAAAACTACTATATTTTCATATACAAGTACATATTTGATTTTCTTTTCATACTCAAAGCTTTCATTTATTATGTTGTGGGTTCTTGTCTCGTAATTAGTGCGCTTCTTCCCAGTCAAAAGTGTTTTATCAATTACTTATGCGTACATTTAATACATAAATACATTCATATATATATATATATACATGCATATATGTATAGTGATATACAAATATGAAATAATGCCAAATTTTGAAGCATGATTCTTAGGTTCTACATACATAAGTACCTGTTTTTGCCGGGTTTTTGTCGTAGATTAGTTCTTACCACAGTTCCTAATTTCTCACTAACCAAGTGACAACTTGTATGATACAATAAAATGTTATACTACTCGTACAATTTGTTTTATTGCATTTTTTCGTTGTTGGTTCTTCTTTATTCTTTAGGGTCATTTTAAAGAAATTGAAAAGCTTTAATTGTGTAACACACGAATGTACAATGAAGTTTAGTTTTTGTATAATTTCATAATATTAAGCAAGAAAAAGAAATAAAGAGTATTGCTGATTTTTTTCGATGATTTAATGATTTAATGTGTATATGTAGTCGTTTGTTGTAATACTAAATAATTATTGCTCTTGTTAGTCCTTCTTTCTATAAAATGAAGTGTCACTTTGAAACTCAAAGACTTTGCACAGGCACTTATAATACCTACATATAACAATTTGATACAAATATACACTCTGCGAAATAAGTACAGCATACCACTTTTGAACGTTTGTCTGTAAACGGGATCGCTTTATGTAATCATTTCATTTCGATCAGACAAATGTATAAGTAGTCTTGGAACATGTCAGTTGTATTTTATTCTTATACAGGGTGTTTTTTTTAGCTGCATGATAACTATCGATATTGATTACTATGGCTTAGCAGCTGAGAATGGCAAACTATGTTTTGATTTTTTTTTATCAGGAAGGTTTGGCAAGTCATTATGAATCGTTTAACGCCAGAACAACGCTTCAAAATTGTGGAGTTTTACTTTAAAGAAAATACAAGGTGAAATCCAAAATAAACAATACTGGTGTCATAACAAAGTTTTTGATGGCGCCATCTTTTTAATGAGTTAGTGTGTTGGAAGTTAATTCCCTAGCTGACTTCCAGTGATAGCTTGATGACATTCGGTTTAGTGGAAACGAAGTTATTGCGTCTAAAGTGTCAGTATGTTTGTATCATCGATGCAAAAATGAGTTTCGAACAAAGAGCTAATATCAAATTTTGATTTGAAAATTTGAATTACTGGAAAAAGTTTATGACGATGATTGTCTATCTCGTGCCACAGCTCATGAGTGGTTTACACGTTTCAGATATGGTTGTGAGGACATAAATGACAATGAACATATGGGCCGCCCAAAATCAGTAATCACCAAAAACTCCATCGAAATTGTTCGTAAATTTATTAAAAATTAACCGAAATCATCGTTGAAATTCATGTAATCGGAGGTGAATATCTCCAAAACATCGATTTGTCGCATGTTAACTGATCAGTTGGGCTTACGAAAGGTCTGTGCACGTTTCATTCCGCACAAGTTAACTGAGGACCACAAATTGCTTAGAATTCAACATTCGAAAGGCCTCATTAAGGAAGCGAGAAAAGACGAGAATTTCCTTTACAACGTTGTAACTGGTGATGAAACTTGGTGTTTCCAACATGAATACCGCGAAGGAGGAAGCTGGCGTTTATTGCATGATAATACACCATCTCATCGATCCTCTCTTGTGACTGATTAAGTTTTAACCATCAATCACCTGATATGGCTCCCTGTGACTTCGGACCTGTGACCTACTCAGAAAATTGCATTTGGCCATGAAAGGAAAACGTTTTGGGTCCGTAGAGACCATCCAAAAGGCTTGTACCGACATCCTGAAGGACATTCCGATCAATGACCTGAAACACTCTTTCGAAAAGCTTTTAGATCGCGCAAAACAGACTATTGAGGTCAGATGGGGCTATTTTGAATAAATAAACTCGAAGTTATCAGAACAAAGCTTCTGTCGTTTCTATTTTAGTTCAGTCTTGTTTATTTTGGACTTCACCTTGTAGACCTAAATTAATCAGCTAACCATCGACAACATTCGGTACAAACAAGACAGCGCCACTTGTCATTCAGTGCGCTTAACAAACAATTTTTTGCAACATTCAAGTCACCATTGATGCCATACGGCCAGATTCATTGTACAGGGCCCGCCATCTATCGTTACGGATTTGAACTAGGTATTATTTGAAGACTGGTAACACTTAGCTGTCATCTGATTTGACAGAAAATTAGTTTTATTCTTCCGCTGAACGAAAATGGTTGTGTATACGCTCAAAGAACGCTAGGAAATATTGCGGCATTAAATGAAAATCATGGTAATGTTGCAGAATGTGTACGAAAATTACGTACGGCAATGGGAAGAAGAAAAGCACCGAATGAAGCGTATGTGCGTTACTTTGCGAAAAAAGTAAGAGAAACTGGGTTGCTTATTGACAAACCAACGCGCAACCAAAGACCAGTGTTATGCCAACAAACCAGCAACAATTGATGCACTGAAGACCAACATATGCGATGTCATATCTGAAATACAGCCGCATACAATCGAAAATGTGATGAAAAATTGGACCGATCGTATGGGATGGTGCATGGCTAGCCGAGGCAGCCATATGAATGAAGTTGTGTTCCATCATTAACCGGAAGGATTGTACTTCAAAATAAAAAAACAGTTTGGAAAAATATTGAGTAGTTTCTTTTTTATAGCATTTTTAATTCCGTAAAGTTATATGGCGGACCCTATATTATATCGTAGCTATGGCGTACATAGGCCAGAAATACCATATTCAAAAAATAAATGCCATGAAATTATCTACCAGATTATAATTAAAAAGAAGTAATTCCACAAATATTTATTTTGTGTTTTGTATTATTATTTTAAGTTCTCAAGCTCTTTAAAAACACGCATTACATGCTTTAAATAATACACAATATTTAAAATAAAGTTTAGAAGATTCACTTTAATGCATACAAAACACATTTTATGCAGAGCATGAATGAATTTATGAACGCAATTCGAAGAGCGGCATATTCCTCCATATAGTTTCAATGCAAGTTTTACCCCTGTAAGCATCCAAAGTTCTAAGGTCTTCCCAATGTTTTTATCCTCAGTTAATTTAGAGATGGAAAATTATATTGAGTGCGCGCTATTGTTAGTGTGTTTTTGGCATTTCGTCGATAAGTTATCGATAATTTTCGGTAAAGACCCTTACACCAAACCAGCAGTGATCAAATAATTCAATGATCCATATGTCACTTAAGCGCTTCTTACAACTTTAGGAGCACCGATACATAAATATGGTTTGACAGCTTGAATCATCATTACGAAATTTACATAGATAAGCTAAAAACTATTCAAGAACAGATTTTACTTTTTGTCTTAAGAGGTGTTTGATGAGATTGGCTATGTGATCTTCCACGTACAACAATCGGCTCTTGCTAGTCGTAGAGAAATGCACGATAGGTATATTTTTTAAAACAAATTAAGACCATAATGAACAATTTCACTGCTGATGTCTATTCCTCTGAATTTGTACATACTTAGACGATGATTTTTTTTTGTAGTTGAACGGAAGATAGGTATCTATGTAATGGATGGACTTTATTAATATTATGGAAATATTCTACACATGGAAATATTTCTTGCGATTGACTGGAATTTGGAAGTGTTATGTTTAACAATTTTTCTGGTCTTTGTTCCACATTCCCATAAAGTATTGATAATTTTATAATTATAATTTTTTTTAGCAAAACTTCTTTAAGTAAAAGCGAGAGATAGCAATCAGTTATAATTTAATCAGTATTGGCAAAAAGGGTGAAATATGTAGAATTAACAATAAACATTTGTTATGTTCTGTACTTATTTCGCAGAGTGTATACCAGATGAGAGAAAATAAAGAAAATATTTGATGTATTTGCTTTGCTTGAAATGTTGACTTTTTAAATAGTAATAAAATAATAATCATAATTTATGCCGAGTTTCTCCTCAATTTGAGGAGGTTTTAATTTTATCTACTACAAATACAGAAATATGTACATAGGCGTTTGCCATTGCCTATAGATGGGCGAAGCTGTTTTATAATTTTGGTATATGTAGAGAGTCAGAGTAGGGATAAATCAAATTACTAATACAGATGAAAGATTCTGCCCAAAATAGATTGTTTCCTCAAACAACCTCCACTTAACTTGGGACCGGAACACGAGTTTTCACCGATATCTAAATATTTTTCTTCTAAAGCTTTAGTAGGGCTTAAGAGATTTTACAGTTCACTTGACTATTTAAGTATATTCTGAGATTAGGACTAAAAAATGATATCCGTGGTGTCTGGCCGTTTTTATAGATCAATTCGAGACAAGAATGCAAATATTCCAGTAAAAAATTGTCTACAGATATTAAGTATACCGCCTTACGAATATTTTTGACCAAAATATGGGGTATGGGAATAAGTTTCTGCCCTCGTAAAAGAGGCGTCGGTGCTGATACTAAAGGGTTTTCTAATAAGAGGTGCTATTTTGATATAGAAAGATAAAGAAAAATGCTATTTTTTAATATATATGATCGGCTGTTTATTTCATTATAAAACAGGAAGATATGCCGTTAATAGTGGAAAATAACATCAGGCAAATTACCACCACAACCACGCTTACAGGACAATATCCTTTTCATTAAATTTTCCATAACCGAATTGTAAAATAGCTGCCCTATGTTCTCGATAGCCTTACGAATTCAATCTTTGAGGTCTGGAATCGACCCTGGGCTGTTGGCGTAGACCTTTTCTTTCACGTGACCCAAAAGAAAAAAGTCGAAAGGTGTTAAATCACAAGATCTCGGTGGCCAATTGTGATCACACGGTCCGAAAACTTTTTCCGTAAAAGATCAATGGTTTCGTTGCTTGTGTGGCACGTAGCGCCGTCTTGTTGCAAATAAACGTTGTCCAGATCAATACCACCCAATTTCGGCCATAAAAAATCGTTAATCATCTCTCGATAACGGAATCCTATTCAAAATAACACCTGTTATTGGAAAACCCTTTATTTTTGTGTTCGCTATAGTAATATACTGGCTATTGGAAGGTGTATATGTGAGGTCTCGATCGCAGTAGTTTACATTCGTTTGAAGCGAAAAGATCCTTTTTTACCTGACGTCAAAACTGTCTACGTTCGTCCCGAAAAAACAGCATTTGCGGGAAGTCATGCTTCATTATTACCTTTTTAAGAAAAGTGCCGCTGAAGCGTGTCGTATATTAACCAACATTTACGGTAATTACGCTCCATCAAATACAATTTGTAAAGCGATAATTTCAATCGTCAGTAAACGTTTGCTCGCGATGGGAATGGTCCAGAAAGCAGGTAACTGGATGCCACATCAACTGAAGGAGAGGGATATCGAGAGACGTTTGGTGACGTGTGAGATGCTTCTTGAAAAGAAGAGCAGAAAAGAAAAGGTTTTCTGCATCGCATAGTCACTGGTGATGACCCTGAGCGTCAAAAAAGTTGTAGCCTGACAGGTGAACCAGGTCCGCAGACATTGCACCTTCGGATTACCATCTGTTCCGATCAATGCAGTCAGCCCTTATTGGGTCGCGGTTCACTTCTTACGAGAGCATCGCAAAGTGGCACAATGAATGGATCAAGTCAAAAGAACTCGAATTTTTCGTCAGAGGAATCCGTTTGCTGCCTGAAAGATGGAGTAAAGTTGTAGCTTTCAATGGCACATACTTCACATAATATCATGTATTATTTAATTGTTTAAATAATTCGTATCTTTGGCTAAGAAAGGACGGAAACTTATTCCTATACCCAATCTAATCAGCACCAAAAAATTATCACGTGCAACATAAGGCCTTCCATTTTTTAAAAAGCACCGTATTTATTTGAAAAGCTCTGAAGTTTTTCCTCTCATAAAGCAGCAAAGAATATTAGATTAATGTCCGCCCGTAACTTTGTTTCTTTCAACGACACTCTCAATGGTATAGCGTTATTCTGTTGTTATCCAATTCACAGTGGGAAATAACGGAATTTCCGTACTATTGTAATCGTTGTGCGTTCGAGTAATTCTCCTTGGCTACATGTGAATGTTGGCTTATGTCAGCTGTTGACCGACATAAAAAATTGTCCTAAATTCCAAATAGGCGTTCTTAACGGTACTTAAACACTATGTTGTTTTCATTATCCCATGAACATCAATGATTAAACGACTAAAATATTCATTGTTTTTCTAGCATTTTTTTTTTACATATCTTTCAACATTTGCCTATATATAGGGAGGGCCATGTAAAATTTGCTTTTTGAATCGGCTATGAAAAAAAAACTAATCAATATTTTTTCAAACTTTTTTCTTTATTTTGAAGATTGAACATTGTCATTTATAAATAAAAAATAATATCGTTCAAATGACTGCCACGACTGGCTTTACAGTAGGCCATTCGATCAACCCAATTTTTAGTACATTTTCGATTGTTTGGACTCGGCTCCTCGCTCATTTTCGAAAAAAAAAAAATGGCCCGATAATGCCGCCAGACCAAAAACCGCACCAAACAGTGACTCGTTGTGGATGCATTTGCTTCTCTACAGTAACGTGTGGATTTTCTGAGCCCCAAATCCGACAATTTTGCTTATTGACTTAGCCACCTATGTGAAAATCAGAAAAGAAGAAGACTCACCATTTTGGAAATAGGTTTTCAATATTTCCCAATTTTGTTCAAGCGTATAGCGTCCCATTTTGTAAATGGCAAACCTTTAAGTAAATTATGAACATATTATATTTGTCATGTCATTTGTGTTACCATTCCCAAAAAAATAGGTGGTTCAAAAAGCAAACGCTATATGGCCCACCCTGTACAAATATTAAATCGATTGAGATCTTACCGTGCCCTGATTCTATTCGATCAAATTTATCATATGTATGTCCAATACGTATTTCTTAAGGATTCTTTTGTCAAAATGTGGTAGATGACATGCACTTTTTTTCGAATCATTGATTAATATTTTTTTTTTATGTAAATTTCACTTAAAAGTAAAAGTAAATCTCAAGGTCAAGTTACACCCTTTTAGGAGATTTTTATTTTTAGCTTAGTTTGAAATTTCTAACGATTGGATATTTTTCTGAAATAAATATATTTATTTATCGCATCATCCACGTTACTGTGAATACACTCATACATGCATAACTTACTTTTTTAACCACTTATAGAAAATAACGTTGTGCTAAAAAATATTTATAAACTTTTTTGAAATAGTCAGGCTTTTCTCAGTTTACCGGCAGTAAACGAAATCTAAATGCTTGTGCAATTACCTAAATTTTAGGATACACATATTTTTAACTCAATTATTTAATTTCAAAATAAATATTCAAATTATTCACCAATGCAGTGGTACCACTCTGAGTTACTGCTCACCAAGTGTAGTCAAACGAAATGAAGCATTTTGCACAATATTTTAAAGTACATACAGACAATTACTTTTCTAAAAACAAGTCGTGCACAAATAATTTAAACGCTTAAATACATAAAATGAGATTAAAATAAAACTGTACGACTTAAAAGAATGTCAGCTGTTTTTCGGTCTTTTCTGTGAGTTGTTCTCACACAGCGTGACACATATAACATACATTTAGGGTATTTCAGAGGTAAGCAACTTTGAAATGAAGGACGTGTAAGTGATCAGTGGCAACTCATCACTCTAGACATGGTAGCTTTTTATAATAAACAAATGTTAACTGCTTCAAATTTATATGTCACCGTTGCTTTTCGAATAAAAAGATTAATATTGGGAGGTTGAATTAGTTTTAAAGGTGACACACAGATGGCGCTATTTATCACTTTATCGCGTTGGCAATACTGAATATATATTCATGACAAAGCCTCATCCCTAGGCTTTGTTTATCAGTATCTGTCATTTCGCTGAAGTATAAACAACGCAGTGTTTTCGTGCTCCGAGTATGTCAACTTTCGTGCCGTCGAAACGCAATTTGCGGGAAGCTTTGCTTTTCTGCTTCAATTTGAGAAAAAAATACAGCCCAAGCCCGTGAATTGCTGCAGGAGGCCTACCCAGACCATACTCCGTCGATTTCAACATGTGAGTACTGGTTTCGACGATTCAAAAGTGGTGATTTTCACACCGAAGACAAGGAGCGTCTTGGCCAGCCCAAAAAGTTCGAGGACGCGGAATTGGGGGAATTGGTAAACGAGGACTCGTGCCAAACCCAAGAAGAGCTTGCTGAATCATTGGGTGTTGATAAATCAACCGTTTGCAAGCGTCTAAAAGCGATGGGAATGATCCAAAAGCAAGGACATTGGGTCCCGTACGAGTTGAAGCTGCGCGACGTCGAACGGCGATTTTTTACGTGCGAATTGCTGATCGAGCGACAAAATCGGAAGGGTTTTTGCATCGGGTGGTGACTGGCGACGAAAAATGGATCCACTACGATAACCCAAAACGCAAAAAATCATGGGGTTTGCCCGGCCACGCATCAACGTCGACGGCCAAGCAGAATATTCACGGCAAGAAAATCATGCTCTGCATTTGGTGGGATCAGGTCGGCGTCGTATATTTTGAGCTGCTCCAACCGGGCGAAACAATCACGGGGGATCGTTACCGACTGCAATTGATGCGTTTAAACCGGGCATTGAAAGAAAAACGGCCGGAAACGGTAAAAAGGCACGACAAGGTTATTTTGCAACATGAAAACGCTCGGCCGCATGTTGCTCAACCTGTCAAAAAATGCCTTGGAACGCTTTGCTGGGAAGTGTTACCCCACCCCCCGTATAGTCCAGACATAGCTCTCTCCGATTATAATTTGTTCCGGCATATGAGTCTCGATTTGGCGGACCAGCGGTTCTCCTCGTACGAGGCTACCAAAATATGGGTTGAGTCATGGATAGCCAAGCAGCGGCCAGAATTTTGGAGAAACGGCATCCGGAAATTGCCCGAAAAATGGGCGAAAGTTGTAGCTAGCGATGGCCAATACTTCGAATAAAATATTTTGTACCGTTTTTTCACAATAAAGCCCCAAATCTTCGAAAAAAACCTTTAAAACTAATTCAACCTCCCAATAAATAAATTAAAAGTTCGAAATTTCGCCAACGTAATTAGCCTAAAACCATAAAATATTCATTTCATTCTTTGGTATTTTGGTTTTTTTTATATCTAGGTAGTTATATTGGGTATTTTCTTAGCTGCATGAGAACTATCGATATATAAATCTGCCGTACATAGGAATTAAAAAAACATTCGAGTATGTTGAACAACAAAAAAACAGCGTGCGACGTTAAGCACCGGAGAGAAGTTGAGTTCCAACTCTGTTGGGGGCAATGGAAGATAGTCAAGGCGTGTGGTAAGGATATAGAGAAGTGTATTTTTTGAAAGTTATAAGGTTTCATATACCTTATCAATATGAAATATTTCAATCTTGCTATTTAATACTCACTCCTCTTTATAGATATTTTCAAATAGTACGAGGTTTTTTTTTATTTTGTTGCGCTGTCTAATCAACCATATGCTAATGAAACATTTATTATTGAAAGATTAATAAGTTTTTGCTGCCACCTTGTTTATAAATTACTTCGTAAATACGTTGATGAATGGGTTTGTACAAATTCTCCAGATGGCCTACTGAAATTTCAGACCAGGCCATTTTAGTGCTTCGAATTAATGCATTTTTGTCTTCAAATTGTTGCCAATTCTGATATAATAAACCCTAGCAAGCAAGCCATCCCCATAGATTTTCAATCCAAGTTCAGATCTGGGGAATACAGTGGACATGGTAAATTTTCAACGTTTTGGGACACAATCCAAGTTTTGACCAGACTTGAAGTGTGTACAGGTGCAGTATTCTGTTGAGAGATCCGATTAATAGGTCCAAATGTTTCACGAATCCCAGGAAAAGTTGATTCAAACAGAGCTTTATAGCCGTTTCCCGTCATGTTTGTAGCCTACAATTTTCAATACGAACGCGGCATAGTACCATATTGCTACCCATACCATAACACCACCTTCAAGGCCTTGATATCGACTCAAGTATATATATACCTACAGTTTCAAGCCGACTCAGCAGAAATACACTCGGAGGTTTGTCATTGCCTGCCGAGGGGCGACCGCTATTAGAAAAAACATTTTTTTTCTTCATTTTGGTGATTAAATGAGATTCGAACCCACGTTCTCTTTGAATTCCGAATGGTAGTTATGCACCAACCCATTCGGCTATTGCGGCCGGACTCAAGTACCTTTCCTCCTCTTTTAAGTCATGGAAATAGTAAGTGTATCCATCCAGCCTATCCAGATTGAATTTCATTTCGTCAATAAATACAACTTTTTTTCATTCACAGGAATTGTTATTTGTAACAGAACTCAAAACCTTGTGGTCCCTTGCAAAATCGAGACGGCGTTCTTCGCTAAATTTATTCAAAGTTGGTTTTTTGTAATTTTTTATGCATCAGGTGTGGCGTCCTTGGAATGGTGGATTTGCTGACTGCAACATTTGTCATTTTGTTTAATTTTTGCTGTTCGCATGGTGGAATTTGATGCAATCCTAACGATTTTGTGGGTTTCCTTCGGTGTCAAAGCCAACGCAGTTCTGTATTTCTACGAGGTAAAGACCAAAATAAATAAGACTGAACTAAAATAGAAACGACAGGAGCTTTGTTCTGATAACTTCGAATTATCGAAGCCGATACACTGCGAGACCTAAAAGCTTTTCGGAAAGAGTGTTTCAGGTCATTGACTGGAATGTCCTGCAAGATGTTGGTACAAGCCAAGATAGAAAATTGCATTAACGGTTTGGTCCGTTGGCACGAACTCCTTGTGGGCAATTCCCTTGGAATCGTAAGAACAAATGAACATCGATTTGATTTTTGACTTCTTCAAACGGGATTTTTTGGGTGGTGGCTTGTCTGGGGCCTTCCATTCGGCATTTTGACGCTTAGTTTCAGGTTCATGTTGGAAACACCACGTTTCATCACCAGTTACAATGTTGTAAAGGAAGTTCTCGTCTTTTCTCGCCTCCTTAATGAGGTCTTTCGAATGTTGAATTCTAAGCAATTTTTGGTCCTCAGTTAACTTGTGCGGAATGAAACGTGCACAGACCTTTCGTAAGGCCAACTGATCAGTTCAAATGCGATAAATCGATATTTTGATATTTTGGAGATATTCAACTCCGATTCCATGAATTTCAAGAATGATTTCGGGTTCATTTTTGATAAATTTAAGAACAATTTCGATGGAGTTCTCGGTGATTACTTAATTTTGGGCAGCCCGTATGTTAATTGTCGTTTATGTGCTCACAACCATCTCTGCAACGTGTAAACCACTCATGAGCTCTGGCACGAGATAGACAATCATCGCGATAAACTTTTTTCATGAATTCTTATGTTTCGGTAAACGTTATACCGATTTTAAAACAAAATTGTATATTAGCTCTTTGTTCGAAACCCATTTTTGTACCGATGACTCAAACATACTGTCACTTTAGACGCAATAACTTCGCTTCCACTAAACTGAATGTAACCAAGCTTTAACTGGAAGTCAGTTAGGATTGTAACTTCCAACACACTAACTCATTAAAAAGTTGGCGCAATCAAAAACAATTTTTATGCCGCCAGTCTTATTTATTTTGGAATTCACCATAGGATGCACCTTGTTTCACGTAAGGATCCACAATGTTTGAAGTTCGACTAATATTTTTGGCAATTTGGTGATTTGAAAGTCCCTCTTAGGCCAAGATATTTGTCTTCTTTCGCGTTCTTCTTAAACCTTTCTGTTTTCCCATTTTATTGGAATTAAGAAGTTTTCGAGCAAACACAATGAATGCTTAAATAACGTTCCCGTCTGTACCTCCAATGGTTTCACATTACAGTGGGAATTCCATGTAGAAGCCTCAAAATCGGACATTTTTTAAACATAATTTAAAGGTGATAAAATAATTTTATTATTTTGAAGCTTTGACACAACTTTAATTTACCTTTCGAGAGTACAAAAAAAATTGCTTTCATTTTTTTTCCAAAATGGCGGCTCAGAATCATTTTTTGTCGGCTGCCTACAGAGCGAGGTCCCAAACTGCTCTATTTATTACTCTTAATCTATCGATCTGAAACAAAAAAATGAAATTGGTCTTTTTTTAAAACAAGTATAAAACTAATTATAAAATAATATAAAAAGGTCAAAATTTAGGGGTATTTTACGCGAAATAATCAACGCGAAAAATCTGAAATTTTAGGTTTATTCTTCCGATAGGAATGTATGGAAAGGCCTCACCAAACTTCAAACAAATCGGTCGATAACTTTTTGATAAATGAGTTTAAAGTTTGAGCTACAGGAGCGCGCGGACCGCTCTCTACCTAATTGATGGGCTGTAGAAACTATAATATTAGGAATTTCCGCATGAAAATTTCACAGTATATGCTTAAGACACTATACTTTCGAAATATCGGAAAAAATCGATTTTTTTTAATTTTACATGGACTTCCCCCCTTAAGGCGATGCTGGACTAGTAGTTGCATATCGAAATCAAAAATTTACTCAAAGTTGACGCCAAAAGTTGTTTTAATTCCGTGTTTTCTGTTCGGGTTTTCGAGCATACATCCTATTCTTTTCCATGGAAAACTCGAACAATATGACGCTCCCACATATTTGCTTATTAGATTATTTTGATATGTACATATTTATCATGACGGAAAGAATAATGAGATGGCGCCTATCGTGGTACCGTTACTTTGTTCTTGGCGAATTTGATAATGAGTTACGTCGTTTTAACACCAGTAAGGCCATTTTCGTAACTTGATTTAGGATTTTTTTTGTTATTTATTCTCGGAGTCTTAGTTATTTCTTCATGACATTTTTCAAAAGTAATGTTTATAATTTTGTATAATATACATTTTTTTAAATTAGTTTAATAATTCACTCAGTTTTATTTAGCTTAACTTTTTTTCAACATCTGGTCGCATTGCCTGCGATTGCAGTTGTTGTTGGTGTTCTTCTGCTTTCAGCAGTCAAATCTCTCTCTCGCTACTGCAGTGTTGCCTAGCTTTGGATATAAGAACGCAGTAAAATGCCCATTTAAAGAAAATAAAACACCAATTTTTTATTGAATTACTTAAAGAACTTTGTATGGGTGACAAATTGTTTTTAAAATGTGCGTTTTTTTTTAAATAAATGTGTTATATGATAGTTAAGTACAATTTAATTTATGAGTTTTTTTTTGTTTGTTAAGCGAGACTCTTTTGTTAAGGGAACGACTTATTTGCTATATTTGAGGTTATGTAACAAGATAAGCTACTCTTTATGTAAAAATGTCGTTATGGTATCTTCTTCTTCTGGTATTTTGTGGCTTATTTTAACTATGAATACACCTCTTGATGCCCTTTGTCCCACTAAGAATTTAAGACCGGAAGAAACGATTACACCTCTATGGTTTCAATTCGCATTCAGTAAATTCAAACGCTAAGGAGAATTGAGAGAGGGGCATTTAATATTCTTGCATAACCTTAAAAGGAGCAAAAAAAATAAATTTACACTTTCAAAATATCATATTTTATAAGAACCAACAAATTTTTATTAACCCTAAAATCTTCTCAGAGTGTCCTTTTTTAACATTCTTTTGTTTAATAATAAAGTTCTTTTTTAACTTATAGTTTCGGCAGCTTTAAATTAAAAATATGAAACAAACACCAAGTTAAAAATTTTCGCATTTGGATACATAAAAAAGCAGTAAATTTATTGCGAAGAGCAAATGGTTGGCAACACTGCATAACTTGGCAAAAGTGACGTCACGAACTCTCTGATGGGCGCAATCTTGTTTCTATCATTCTTGCATATTTATGCACATTCTATAGGTGGTGTTGGTAAATCAGCTGATTTATTTTTTTTTTTCGTTCGCCGTGTCCATGTGGCTGTTAGCTCAGAATGAAACAAGGCGAATTCATTATTTACTTTCTAGTTTACTAATACTTTGCTTTGACAATCAAACATACAGAAAATTGTTGTTGGTCTAGTGCCACCACCTTTAATGAATACGCCTTGTTTATGTACGCCAGTTAATTCATCATTTTTCTCCAAAAACTCAACAATCATTGCCAGCCCGAAAAGCGGCTGAAAAAAAAATTGGCTGAGATTTTATGGTCGTTAGTTAAGCACACACACACATTTAGATTTCTTTGCTCGATTTATTTCGATTTTTCTTTTTTGTGTGCATATTTGTACACTGATTTTCATAAATTTTTCTTTGAATATTGCGCTCAACCTCAGCTAATTGCTAACATACATACACGCATCTATATACACGTACATGTTTTGTTTGAAATGACATTTATGAAATTTCTTGGGTTGATAAATGGTTGCAACGTTGTGAAAAACCGCAAAAGTATTTACAAAATTTCCTCTTTATCCAAATAGTTTGTAATGTAATATAAAAACAATTACATATATATCTATATATATATACACATGCTGTATACGTACGTATGTATAAATAAATATATTTCGTATGGCATTTTCCGGCTGAGCTCATTGATTGTTCACGAAATTTGCAAATTTTTTGTCCAAAAATTGTGTTTTATATCATTGAATGTTTTTTGGCTTCTAGTGAAATGGCTAAATATGTATGAATGTTCGTATTATAAACACACTCTTTTCGTAGATTTACGGTGCGTTAATGGTGACTATGTACTTACGTATAAATATGTAATAAAAATAAACTTATGAAATCGATTAGCTCAGGCTTAAACATTTATTTGCGTTTTGCACACTGCGGCTTTAAACTTTTTCTAATGTATTTGCGTATTTGCGTATTTTGAATTTATATTTTGTCATCTCCAGCAATACTTAATTTTCATTTTGTATTCGATTCATTGCTAAATACGAACTATACAATATTATCCTAATCACTTTTCGTAAGTAAGTGTGTATGTATGAATTTACGTTTATTGTTCGCAAATTTAAATTGAAACACTATTCAAGTCAAACTAAAACCGAAATTAAAATACCAAATATATTTGAATATCTCAACAAACTGTATCGTATGTTTAATTAATACTTTTTATAAGACGCACGCTTTAGTTAAAAAAAATAAATAAATTTCTAGTGAAACGTGGAAATATTAATATGTATGTATATGTAACTCTCCTGAGCGATTTGTATATCATTTTTGCTTTTTAGTTAGTCTTTATTTAAATAGAAAATGAACTAACCCTCATATTTCCAATGCTTAAAAAATTACATAAATCAGCAAAACTGGCTTTTGTTATAAATTTGCCAAGTAAATGCACACAAATTTTACTCACAAAGTCTTACGAACCTAGCATTTGTTTCCAGCATTTGAAGGGGTTTCCATAAGTAATTGCATACATACATACATATATGTGAATGCATAGATATGTACGAGTCTACTAGAATTATGTGCTACTCAAAAACATTTTAAAGAGGATATTTTCTTTAGTCGCGAAACTGTGAAAAAATCCAGCATTAAAGAAATTTAATCCAATATTAAAAAAATCCAGCATTAAAGAAATTTAATCCAACAAAAAATAAAAAAATTTTATCCAACATTTTTTTATTTTGTTTTTGTTGACACTATTTTTAAAATATATGAATTTGGACATTTAGTAATTTAATGAGTAGTAATTCGTATTATTATCAAATGCAAAGAATTTTTCAAAACTCTTACAACTCTTTTCTATGTGCAAGACCAATCACAAATTACCCATATTTATTCACTTAATACAAATAATTATAAATATATTTATGAATACCTTTTTGTATACCCATAACAACATACATATGTATATAATAACAATTAATTGTACAAAATGTGTTGTGCCTTTTTGCATAAAAATTAAAACATCTTAGTTTCTATTCCGTTCGAAAGTAAATTTTTCATAAGCCAACAGGCAAATTTCTATATACCCACCTTTACTAATAAATGTTAGCATGAAATGAGCAAAAGTTAATTTAATTTTCCCCATATTATTTTGCAGCTAATAAATAAATTATAAATAAGGTCCGTTTCATACTCATAAGACACCTTTGGTATACAATTTTTGAACTACCATAATCGCGCTTTTACTTTCCGGAGTAGCTTTTATTTGGCGTCATTTTAACAGTTATAGACTTAAGACTTCCCTCCATTGTTTCTGGTGCGAAAGCTACCTCTATTTTGTAGAACCCCTAGCTTTTTCCAAAAAGCTGCACTTTTGCTAGTCTTTTCGGCGTTTCATAATGATAAGACACTAGTCGAAAAGAAGCTTCTGAAGATATAGAATTTTTGGATGACTTCAATTATAATTTTATTCAATTTAACCTAAAGGGGGGTTCAATATTATCACAAGAGGAGAGTGGAAAAATTTTGGCCTAAAAGGATTCAGGATTGTCAATCAAATTAATTGCAAAAAATCAGGCAGAAGTCGTTGTGTTTTACGGAGTTCTAAGAATTACAACATTTTGAAGCCCGTTGCAAGAAAATTATCACTATCAAGTCGAGAACAGCGAGCAATCATAAGAAAAACTTCTAACTCGACTAAGTCTTGCGCCAACTTGGCCGCTCTTGACCAAAATATGGTTTCAAAAACAACAGTTTGGTGCACATTACAGAGGTGCAATCATTTAAAATGATCAAAAATAAGAAAATTACCCCATATTCTGGCCCGGCACAAGCTGGCGCATCTTCAGTTTGCAGAAAAACACCTACACACCAACTGGGACACAGTAAGATATTTGGAATATTTTTAATGTTGCCCAATTTCATACTATTTTTTAAAAATGTTTTATTTTCGTATGAAAAATATATGGAACCTTGATGTACCCGATGGTTTTTTTTAATTAGTGGAGAGATTTGCGCAAGAAACCCCTCTTATTTTCCAGGCGCAACTTCGATGGATGTTCTGTTATGGTTCGGGGTGCATTTACATCGAAAGCAACTCTTGATATACAGTTTACATCATCGCCGCGAATGAATACTGGGGACTACAAAAACGTTTTGGAAAATAGTTTCCTTCCTTTTATTCAAGATAATCGGGAAGCGCCCTTCGGTTTTCAGCAAGACAACGCCCGAATCCACCTAAGCAGTGAAACAAGGCAATATTTGACCGGTTGTTCCATAGAAACTATGGACTGGCCGGCGTGTTGAAAAAAATTTGGGGTATATTAGATAGAAGAGCTTACGCCAACAATCGCTGATTTGACAACACCAACGAGCTTAAAGCGGCAATTAAGGCAGAATGGGTTTCTCTAGATGTAAATTTACTTAAAAAGTTAGCAGAATCGATGAACAAAAGGTTATTTTGTGTCGCTAAAGCAAATGGTGCTTCCATAGAATACTAAAATATTCTAGACGACAGAAAAAAAAATTCGAAAAAGTATACTTTTGTTAAACGATCACTTGAATTAAACAATGTCAAATCATTTTGAAACGCCTGGAAATACGTTTTTGCTAAAAATTTTCTTTATGTATTAAAAAAAACTTCTAAATTCTGTAATGAAACAGATACATTTTGTTACTTTAATCGATGTGTAAAATGTTTATTTTTCTCTGAAATCTATAAATTAAAATACTTTGAAAAATTAGGGGTGTCTTATTATTATGAAACGCACCTTAATAAGGGAACCAGTTCCGATTTGCTGTCTTTACATAAAAGTCTAAAATAGAGAAGGTGCAACTCATGCATTAAAATTCGTCATATTGGCCATGCTTGCGATATACTCGTACACGATGCTATAAAGCCTATTTCGTTGTAAGTAAATTTCAAAAATCAATTGGTTTTTAGTATGGTGACTTCGTACGCGAGGGTTAAGTACACGAGTTACGCCACCCAAGATTAATAGATTTACTAGGTTTGCTCTCTGTAACTATGGTGAAAAAGGAAATTGTGTGGGGAACTTCGGCTTCCACGTCACATGAAAGATTCAGCCGAATTCTGCACGATCATTTCACTGTATTCTCACATGTGTTGTTCAGGCGGCAACGAAATGTTATTGGTTGATATTTTACGTATGTCACCAACACAATCTTTTTTTGTTTGTAAAAGTGACGTCAGCCTATCAGCTAATTCTGTCGAATTCGCTCAGCGCCGAATAACGGTCTGCTAAAGCGCACACCTCTAAAACTCCTTTCAACAGACTCCACCACCTCTGTTTTCCGTTATTGAACGATTAACCCCCCACCAAACGGGTTAAGGAATGGCAGCATCATCGGATGATACTTTTTTGATACTTAATAAAAAAGAAAAATATATATATAAAAATTATAATTTTTGAATATAAAACGAAGTATTCTTAAATGCAATCCTATTCACGCAAATATTTCCAATTGTACATACAAAACAGCACCTGACAATTAAAAGAAAAGTAGTAATTTGTTACATTATAAAAATCTATTATATATGTATATGTATGTATGTGTATTAGTTCTATTTTTAAACGATTTTCACTTAACTTAATTTTTTTCAAGTGTTTTACTCTCAGCACTCGCAAATCTGAAATTATTATGATAAGTCAACGATTACACTGGTTTACAAATAATCTATGATTTTTTTTCCAAGAACCAGACCATCCAAGCCCTGTATAAAATCGGTGGCTGAGTCCTTAAATCCACTAAACTTTGTAGATATCTTAAAACGTTCCATTTTAACTTAAAAAAAATATTCGTAAACGAAATATAACAAATTTGATCACTTTAATTTTAAACACCGATCAAACCAAGGATCGGTTAACAGATTCTCCAGATATTAGAAATTTTCATGATCTTTTTTTTTCTTTAATCCAAAACCTTTATTGGCGATATCTCAAAAACTGAACTACAGAAAAAAAAATGTATTCGAATTTTCAGACTTAGCGATCGATTTTATATAGGGAATAGCTGGGCCATTTTGGCTGTATACTAGTGCTATCGATTTTAGTAATTGTTTAAGCAAACTCCGCTTACATTCATTCCCGCCTGTAGGTATGCAGCAAGTCGGGATTTTGTTCATTATCCTATTTGCCGACCAGATCGCTGCATCTCTCAAAGTGCTTATGAAATGGTAATCTTAAAGCGTATACTGCGTGCATGCTACAACCATGACGAGTGCACAATGCTTCGCATCATGTTCATCCAATAGGAGCTACGACTCCATGGCACACACGCCGCAGAGACAAACTCGTAAGTTGAACCTTTCCTTAAGTGAGTTATAAGGCTGGTATATCGTGGATTCGTTCCAATTGCATGAGTTTGATGCGATACGTTGTGCAGTCGTCATGATAGATTACAAACAAGGTTATCGGAGAGTTGGCAACAGAATTCTGTCCAAGGCGCACTCATTGAAGGTGATGGCACTAGACCAACAACAATGTTTTGTGCGTTTGATTGACAAAGCAAAGTAGAAAACAAAGAATGAATTCGTCTCTGGGCTGACAGCCCACGGACACGGCGTAAGAAAAAAAAAAACAAATTAGCTGTTTTAACACCTTTAATAGATGCGCCTTGATTCTGTCCGTTTAATTTTCGTATATGACAAGGCGCATTCATTTAAGGTGGTGGCACTAGACCAACAACACTGTTCTGTACGTTTGATTGCCCAAAGCAAAGTATTGGGAAACTAAAAAACAAATAATGAATTCGCTTTGTTTCATTCTGAGCTGACAGCCACATGGACACGGCGAAAAAAAAATTAAAAATCAGCAGTTTACCACATTTAATAGATTCGCCTTGATTCGGCCCGTTGAATTTTTCGTATATGACCAACACAATTTCAGTTTTTGCCGATCTTTTTCGTAAAAAAAACCGCTGTCATAACCCCAATTTTGTCGTCCAGGGCAAGAATGATGGGATAGAAGCTTGTGCTTTCCGAATTTACTGTGTAGTCATCACTGTAAATAAATAGACAAAAGGAAGAAAAGTTTATTTTATTTAATTCACTTACCACTAAAATAAAACTTATACACTCCGCACGCGACCTGCAGTGTACGTTTAAGTTTACCATATCATAAACACTTTGAGAGATGCAGCGATCTGCTCGGCAATGAAATGGCCAATAAAATCCCAATTTGCTGCATACTTAGAGGCGGGAGTGAATTTACACCGAAAGCCCGGTCTATATCTAGTTTATACTTATATTTACACCCAAATAGTGTGCGAAATATGTGCATATGTAGATATGTGTGTGTCTTATGGAATGCCATTTTTATGCTGGAAATATTTTAGAGTTCGAAGAAAAGTTTGAAGTTAAGAGAATTTGAAAACATTGCATTTACTTCACTAAATTTTGGAAATACTTTAGTATTCTTTAGCAATGCATTGAAACTGCTTTAAAAGGGGAATTGGAAAATAAGAATGGAAAGTTTCATTATTTCAGAACTAAACTAGTGTTGAAGTCGAAATTAGATATGAAACCGGTAACGATAGTTTAACCGTAGTGTGCATCAATGCGAATAAATTGTTGTCTCAATTTGCCTACTTTTACTACATATTATAACATTATTTAATCGTTTCTTTGTGTGTAAATATTAATCAATTACAACTTTCTATACATAAATATTGCATTTTGGCATTTAAAATATTATTTTTCTTTTTTCGTTTTTCTTTCTTCTTCATATGATTAAAAAAAAATCAAATTGAATACATATTTATATATGTGGCTGCAACATATATACATATAACTGTACATGTAAATGCATTAAATAACTATTATGGGTTCTGTTTTTAATACTAAAACCACTACCATCACTATTACTACTACTACTACTACCACCACTACAATACTACTACTGCTACTACTACAACTACTATGTACCAATACTATTACTACTACTGCATATTTGATTCAACAATTTTAAAAATCAAATTCTTACTGAATACATGAAAAAAAAACCAAAAACGTATGTTGACTTAAACGCTAACAAACAACCCATCAAAACAATCGACAAATCAACAACAATTCTGCCAACCAATCAACCAATAAAACAATGATAACCTTAATTAATCCAGCGATGTACAAACAAGTAATAATAACAGTGGAAGTTGTCCTAATAATAGCAAAGGAAATCACTATAGTCACAACCACAATTACCACCATAACCACCACAGTCACAATCTACTCCATCACAGTAATGGCAATGGTCATACCTCTCACCAAAATCATAATCATAACCAGCTTAACTATAAAGATACCAACTATAATAATAATAGCAATAGTAATCATCATCACCATCAAAATAGCCAAAGCCAAACCCAAGCCCACCACTATTATCGCCAAGTATACCACAATAGCCACAATCACTGTCAGCATCCGTCACAAGAGCATACGCACCAGCAATATATTCACAAAAGTATTTCCTCTAGCTCTGGGTCAGCATCGGCCTCTAGTTCCACAACCGCTTCAACCTCTGGCAATGCACCTGCCCCTTCTCCACAACCAGCGGCGAGCACCAATTCCAGTATTGCCAATGTGACAACACTGTTACCAGCAGTATCCTTATCGCCCAGCAGCAATTTCCTTCACTTCCCCAACCACAGTCCCAACCCGCCGCCCAATTTACGATTGTGTGAGCTTACGAATAATATTAGCATTTCACCACTGTCATCTTCAACACTGAATGTCGCTACACTAAACAATTGCAATTTCAATGATCAAGAAAAGATTCCGAACTTGAAATTACCTGCCCTATTGTCACCACTCCAGATTTCCCTTACATCCAATGCCTCATCGCTTGTTTCACCCACCTCACTAGCAAATTCTCATTCCGCAAATAACTTTCAGCAATCACAAACTAGTCCACAAACAAATCAAACACCCAAATCAAACTTAAGTCCATATCCAAGTTCCAATTATACGCAAAGTCGCAACCAAATTAATCATAACCACCATTACCACGGTAGTCGACAATCCCACCTCAATCATAACCGCAACCACAACCATAACCACAGACAAAATCTGAATCAAAATCATACAAGCCATAATCATGCCAGCCATAATAATAATTTGAATAATAATAATAATAATAATAGTAATAGTAGTAATCAGCATCAACAAAATCAAAATCAAAATCAAAATCATTATCACAATTCGAACAAAAACCCAACACATCAATATCACATCCACAACCAAAATAAACCGACTAATAACCAATCCCACCTCCCGCTAAGAAATACAAATCTAATTTCCACAAACACTACAAAGTCTACAACTACAACTACAACTGAAAATAGTAACTGTACTGATGATGTGAATGTAACTTCTTGTACTGACATAATTTCTCCACGTGAACCATCACCGCCACCATTATCGCCACAATTGATGAACAACCAACAACGACGATGGCGACAACAACAACAACAAAACATGTTATTAACAATGGCCACAACCACTGGGCTATCTGCATCATCCACTACACACACGTCTTCGAATCAACAATTACAACGTCATAAACAACAAAAAAATCAACGCACATCGGGTGCGCCCTCAACGTCTTCCCGTTGTTCATCGGCAACAACAACAACAACACCACCAACGGCAACAACGTCCAATCATTTGATCTTTAATGGAACGCATAAAAATTCTAATAATAAAAACACGAAAACATCGCTAATGAATATACCTGCCTCAATGATGACAACAACAACAACACCAAACGCACCTTCCACATCACCAATATTGATCTCACCATGGACGACGATGACGCCTGTGCCTATATCCACATCTCCCTCGATAATATCGACACCAACAATAACAACACTGTCCACAATAAAAAAAACGCGCAATCCTAATCTGCCCATTTCCAATTTCACGTCTGCGTCTTCTAATTATAATCCTTCCACTTCTACTTCTACTCTTGTTGCATTTTCTTCTCCTTTTTCTTCTTCTTCTGGGATATCTTCGATCTCATTGGGAACTGAATCGCATGCGACATCTTCAACCCATGTTGTTGGTGTTGCTGCTTCCACTGCGTCAATGGCTGAATCCGTCAATACATTGAATTTTCATAACGACAACAACAAACACAATGATAATAATATTCATATGAAATACCCGACTGATGGCACTTTGATTTGTGATAATACCAATAATCTAACAAATAACAATATCAACAGCAACCACAATAACAACAACAACCATCACCAACAATTCAATTCGATGGGTTTCGGGCAACAACAACACCTGCGGCATTTACGTTTTAGCAATAATGGACGTGGCCTATTGAATGGTGGTATGGATAATGGCGGTAGCCATGGTGAATATAATAACAGCAACAATTACCGGCGGGGTGGTGGAAATCAAAATAGCAATATAAATGGTAATGGTAACTCCATGCTGATGCATCGCCACAATGGTGACTACTACCCCAATAGTCACCACAACCATCAACACTATCAGTATAGTGACCAGAATCGCCGACACAGTGTCAGCAACAACAATGGCAACAACAGCAACGCAACTAGCTCAGGGTTATTCGATAGAAATAATAGTAACAGCAATAGCAATGTAAATGGGAATACCAGCAATAGTACCAACAGTGTGGTGAGTATTGCGGGTAACGGAGTTTGCCTATTCGGCATAAAGTGCCTCCAACTCTTTGTGAATTTCAATGTTATCTTATATTTTCCTAGCATTTCGATGGTCATAGTAATGGCAACCATTCCCGAATCGGTGACTTCCACAATGACAATCGCTCAGAACGTGGGGCAGGAGCAGAGACCAATGGTATTGGCGCCAGTAACAGCAATGGTTACAGCACAGCACGTAATGGTAATAATTACGGACGTAATGGACATCAAAATGGCGGTAGTGGCTCCTATCATTACCACCATCATAACCATTACAACAACAATGGCCCATCAACATCATCTGCTGCATTAGCAGGTGCTAGCGGTAGTGTTGCCAGCTTGTTGGACGCACCTACTGGCTCTTCTGGCATTCTGGGCTCCACTACTTCGTTGAACAGTGGGCCCATTGGGCTTAAGTCGGACAGCCCATCGCGTAAGCGGCGTCGCATATCCGGACGCATGCCCAGCCAGTCGCCGCCGGCAATTTGGGAACAGCGTCGTTCACCTCGTACTCAAGTAGGGCAGCCTTCAACTGAGAATAATGATTTGTCGCTATCTAGTTATATTAATCGTTCTCCTTTCAGATGCAGCAAGGAAGTCCCCCAATACGACGACCCCGTCTACGGGACGCAGGACCTTCTCAGCAAATTCATGGCCACCTCAATAGCGGCAATGTCAATAATAACAACAACAATAGCACTATTAACGGTAGCAGCAATCATTTGCAAAGCTACCACCAGCCAGCGCATTCAATACCGCACACCCCATATTACATTCGTCAGCATATGCCACCACCGGTACTGCAACAGCAACAACAACAGCAGCAGCAACAACACCAGACGCAACCTTTGTCACAGCCTCAACCGCAACTCCAGCAACGTTCACCTTGGGAACATTCGCTTACTGCTGCTGCAGTAATAACCAGCCCCAACGCTGCTCCAGCGACTGTGAATGCTTTCATTCAGCAAACCTCACCTCCGCCACAATCGCCCGGCCACCATCATCAGCCATCTCTTGTGGGGGCGCCACCTCCACCGCCGCTGATGCTGGACATCAATCAAGTTCCTGTCAGCCTACCCTTACGTCATGCCGAACCCATTTGGGCGTCCATATGCACCTACCCCGCACCACCACCGCAAGCGCGAATGGCACCTTGCCATTTGCATGGCATCTATTCGCAACCATTCGCAGCTCCAGCGTGTAATACACATCCCAGCACTCAATTCCCTCCTGCTACGGCTGGTTTTGCTGCTGCCGCTGGTGCTCCCATACAGATGTCACAGCCGCCACAGGTGCAAGTGAATGCTGCTGCAGCTGCGCAGCAACAGCAAACGCAACAGGCCGCCGCTCTAATGGCAGCCGCCTCTGTAGCCGCAGCCAACTACCAACATGCTGCTCACTTGACTCAACAACAGCGCACAGAAGCTACTGCAGCTGCAGCTGCTGTAGCGGGACTTTCTCTAGAACAAGCTGGCGCTCACCATCTGGACGCACATCAAGGCCATACTGCTGCTGTAGCCACACCACCGACACATCACAATCAACTTCAAGCAACACCAATACACATCACCTCAATGTCGGCAGTGGCCGCTGCAGCAGCGCATCATTTACGCACAACAGCGAGTGCAGCTGTATCACAAATGTCTGCGGCGCCACAACCGATCCTTGTCTCAACAGAGGTAAACAACAGCACAAACAGCGGCGAGCAAAAGCTAAGTTTTAATCTTTTTTGTTTTGTTTTGCCGCTCACAGAGACGCGTATTCCCACCACATCGTCGTATTACTCGTTTCTGGCCTGCACACCATCCACACGCACCACACCGTCCTATGCTTCCACCACAGGCTTTGGGTCCGCACCAGGCCACACCTGTTCAAATTCAAACGACTACCGGAATCATAAACCCGGGCTTTTTACTTAATTTCTTGTAAATATGTTTGTGGATTTTCAAGTAAGAAAAGAAAACTAACGGTTTTATCTTTCCACGCAGAGCCATGTTCCCGCTCTCACCTTATAATCAGCATGAATTGAGCTCACCGGACTCAAACGAGACAGAAAATTATGAAGCGCTGCTCAGTTTGGCTGAGCGTCTGGGCGAGGCGAAGCCACGAGGCTTGGCGCGAAACGAAATCGATCAGTTGCCAAACTATAAATATAATCCGGACACTCATAACGGTGAGTTCTACGATTTTTACGGACTTGTAACTGTGTACTTAGGAAATAGTTGTCGATTTTTTCATCATAAAAACTTACACTCTGTTTCTAAAAATATTATTTTTTGATTGCATCTTTGGAGTCTTAAAAACAAAAAGTCGCATTGATTCGTGCTTTTCATGTGTGGTTTCTCAGACGTTTTTAGAAGTGCTGAATTATATGGGGTATTACTAAATTTATTTTTAAATTGTGAAGAAATTGTTACGGGAAGCTTACACCAAGTTTGATTGAACTGCATCTAATGTTCTTCAAACCATTCGGTCAGGTTTTGTAATACACTGTAAATTCCTTGCCAATTGCACTGAAATTCACTCGGAAGTAAATTAAAGAAACTGCATGATTAATTTTGTTTAGCGCGCCCATTCCCACCTGCTTAGTTTTTTCTAGCATTGGGCATTGCTTCTTATTACGTCACTGCATCAATTCCTCTCAATAATTTGCACATTTTGAAATACAGTCTGTGTCAAAAGAAAAGAACCGGGGTTTTTCTTGTAACTTCAAGATATATTTCGTTCTGCTTTTTGTGCATAATAGTCCCACTCAAGGGCTACGACGCCAGTGCTAACTCAGGTTAGTGTCGTTCGAAACTCTCCCGTAAACGCAGCCAAACAAAAATGAGTGAGAAGTAGCGAGCGCGGCTTGAAGCGAGTTACAACAAGAGGGGAGGATATAGTGATCGTCCAACTTTTTAAGCGGGACCCTTCTTTGTGACTAAAAGGGAATATATGTGAGTATCAGCACCATCGAACGTGAACTGAAGGAGGCGAACATATCCTATCGTCCCACGTCTTGCGTCACAGTAATGGTCTGGCCTTTCCAGTTCCCAGAAGCCAACCCCATTGAAAACGTGTGGGGAATTATGAAAACGTATCTTGCCGGAAAGTCAGTCCACAATTTAAAGCAACTCGTGCGTTAAATTCGCAAAATCGAGTCCTGTTTGTCGACGAGCTACGCAGAATAGCTGGTTCAAAGCGTGAAGAAGATGCCAGGCAATACTGGAAGAATTAGATTCATATTTTCCTTTCCATAATAGTAAATTTAAAAAGTTTTTTTTGTGAAATTAGCCCTATAATGTTAAATGGCATGTAAGGTATATAGTACGTATGTAAATATTGATATAAGTGTTGGTATTTTTGCAGAAAAGTGTTTACGAACATAATTTTGAGGAAAACAATTTACATATTACTTAAGTGATTTCTTTACCATCTTTATTGAACTATTTTTTCTGCTTATAGGTGATCAAACGTCTTGCGTGGTTTGCATGTGCGACTTTGAAGTGCGGCAAGTGCTGCGTGTTCTGCCTTGTTCACATGAATTCCATGTTAAATGTGTTGACAAATGGCTCAGGGTAAGTAAAATTTATTGGTGTAAATTTAAGAGAAGAATAGAGAGGAAAATCGAGATCCCAGCCCTCTTTTGTGATAAGTTCGGAAATGCCAGAACTAGTCGAATAAAATCTCGATATTGCAGAGTACATTGTTTTTTTTCATCAGATGTAATTAGTCAAATTTTCATTACAAAAATGCGACTTTCTGAGGAAAGAAAAGCTTTATTTACAACACCTCTTTTATGTTGTTGTTGTTTCATGTTTTTTATTTCATATTAATTTCAAATAATTACAATGCATAATAACAACCAACAGAACAATGCATAATAACTATAACAAAAGTTGTCAGTCGTGGGTATAATAAATACTTTTTTTTGGTTCAAAATTAGCTTTATCCGTCAACGTAATTTCAATAAAGAACAACGCAATCATTCCAGCGCCGCTCTAATATTTTAATACCACTTTTGTGGAACGTTTAACGATTTATCTTTTGCCTCTAAAATAGGCCTCACTTTCAGCGATAATCTCTTCATTCGAGCAAAATTTCTTACCGGCGAGCATTTTTTAGGTCTCCGAACAGCCAGTAGTCGCTGTGAGCCAAATCTGGCGAATGCGGTGGATGTGGAAGCAATTCGAAGTTCAATTCATGTGGTTTTGCCATTGTTTTGATTGACTTATGATTTGTATGTTTTTGGTCAACAGTGCGCAAAGGCAACACACACTTTGAACAGAGCTTTCTCATGGTCAAATGCTCGTGCAATAGAAAGCCAACAGATTATTTTGCTATCTTGTCGATGTCAGCTAACCCACGCAACTTAACTTTTCGATCGTTCAAAACGATTTTGTGGATTTTTTTATATTTTCTGGAGTTCATTCTGGACGGCTCATTTGGACGTCTACTGCGTTGTGCTGCATCGGTGTCTCTACGTCCACGTTTGAAGTCAGCAAACCAGCGTTTTATTGTTGTTTCTGATGAAGCGGAGTCCCCATAACACTTTTCAAGCCATTGCTTCGCTTAAGCGGTATTTTTGCCCATCAAGAAGCAATGTAAAATTAAAACTCGAAATTCTTTCAGATCCATTGTTTTGAAAATAGCAAAAGTAGTGTCTCCCTTAGCAGAATAACTCACGAACTAATGAATAGAATATCATGAAATTTAAACAGCTGACTTTTTAAGGTTAGTACTAACTGAAAATGAGGTGAATGCCATAAAAGTAGTGCCATGTAAAGGGTGTTTTTTTTAGAGGTTAGGTTTTCAAGATGAAATAAAACGTATATAATTTAATGTTACGGCCAAGAATTTAGCTTTATTATAAAGATAAGGGTTTGCCATTATGTTTTAAAAATGATTTCGGGCAAGTGGCCGCCGCGGCTGGCTCGAATAAATTCCAGCCGAGAGGCCCAATTTTCGACCACTTTTTGCAGCAATTGGGGCCGTATGCCAGCAATAACGCGCCGAATATTCTTTTCCAAGACGTCAATCGTCTCGAGCTTATCTGCGTAGACAAGCGACTTCACATAGCCCCACAAGAAATAGTCCAGCGGTGTTATATCGCACGATCTTGGAGGCCACGCCACTGGTCCACGGCGCGAGATAATGCGCTCACCAAAAGTTTCCTTCAATAAATTGATTGTTGCGTTGGCTGTATGGCATGTAGCGCCGTCTTGTTGGAACCAAAGGTCGTCCACATCAACATCGTCCAATTCAGGCACGAAAAAGTCATTAATCATGGCTCTATAGCGCTCTCCATTGACTGTAACATTATGGCCGGCTTCATTTTTAAAGAAATATGGACCAATGATTCCCTCTGCCCATAGAGCACACCAAACAGTGACTTTTTGAGGATGTAACGGCGTCTCAGCAATGGCTTGTGGATTATGTTCACTCCAAATGCGACAATTTTGCTTATTAACATATCCATTCAACCAAAAGTGAGCTTCATCGCTGAACAAAATGTTCTTGTGAAAATCGGGATCGGTGGCCATCTCGTTTTGGGCCCATTCACCGAACGTGCGGCGCGCTTGTTCAGGTGTAAGTCTATTCATTATGAAATGGCAAACCAAACTGAGCATAAATCAAGTGACAGCTGTCAAAAAGACCATCTACAAAAAAAGTAGTGCCAACTTGAAAACCTAACCTCTAAAAAAAACACCCTTTATGTGGTAGGCCCGGGACTTTTCAGCTCATGTTCAACAGCTAATACTAAAATGAAAATAACAATTAATCAGTACACAACCAATTACAAGCAGAAAATTGGTATTCATCGTTCTGATCTTATGAAATTGTTCAACGTTTGACTCTGTAAATTTTGAATTCAAATCTTTATGAGTACTTCACTTTCTAAATTTCGCATACTTCAACAGTAATTGTGAGTAAATCCAATATCATACTCAACAGTGCTTGATTGCTTTTTTTAAGAGGTTATATACAGTTGGCGGCCGCCGTAGCCGAATGGGTTGGTGCGTGACTGCCATTCGGAATTCACAGAGAGAACGTCGGTTCGAATCTCGGTGAAAACACCAAAATTAAGAAAAACATTTTTCTAATAGCGGTCGCCCCTCGACAGGCAATGGCAAACCTCCGAGTGTATTTCTGCCATGAAAAAGCTCCTCATAAAAATATCTGCCGTTCGGAGTCGGCTTGAAACTGTAGGTCCCTCCATTTGTGGAACAACATCAAAACGCACACCACAAACAGGAGGAGGAGCTCGGCCAAACACCCAAAAAGGGTGTACGCGCCAATTATATATATATATATATATATATATACACAGTTAGAAGGCCACAAAAAAACGAGTTTTCCAGAATATTTTCTGAGAAAACTTTTAAATTATTGGTCTAAAAATGTGTACACATATTATCTTTTAACTGTATTTTAAGACTTAGTATTAGTAAAAATATCAATTTGGAAAGAACCTACAGCTGATCTCCTGGAGCTCCTCTCAAAGAAGACGTTTTGCGGTGACCACTCTATCTCTGAACTGGATCCTCTGAAATTAAAAAACCAAACAGATTTCATTAAAGAAATGTTAAATCTAGTAATTAATCGAAGAAATAGCAAAATAAATTTTTTTGACAAAATTGCGGTTTCTCAAAAAAAAAAATCGATTTTTTTACCAAAATTTCGGTCTTAAATTGCTTATAAACAAAATATTATTCGGTGAGAAAAAATCTTCGATTAATTATTAAAAAATTTATTTAAGAAGCTCGTGTTAAAATTTTAGACTAATCGGTTTAGCCGTTTTCGAGTAATGTTGGTCACCGACTTTGAAAGCACCATTTTGAGAAAAACGCGTTTAAAGTTTGAAAAGCGCTGCCGCTCCGGCCTTGTACTTTCAAGCACTCTGAAACGCCTTTTAGAATTTGCGTGTAACTTCGAAAATATTTACCGAAGCGATATTGACCCTTAACGGCCGAGAGCTTTTTTTGTAATATTCGCTCATAAGACGACGGAAAATTCGGTGAAATTCTAAGACATTTATAAGGATGAAAACTTAAACTAAACATTTAAACTGATTTATTTAGATATGAATTTAATAAATTTATAGGGTTTTCCAATAAGAGGTGTTATTTGGATATTCAAAGAAAAATGCTATTTTTTAATATAAATGATCGGATGTTCATTTCATTACAAAGAGAAAGGTATGCCGTTAATAGTGGAAAATAACATCAGGCAAATGACCACCACGACCACGGTCACAGGACATTATCCTTTTCATGAAATTTTCCGTAACCGAATTGCAAAGTGGCTGCCCTATGTCCTCGATAGCCTCCTGAATTCCATCTTTGAGGTCTTGAATCGACCCTGGGCTGTTGGCGTAGACCTTCTCTTTCACGTGGCCCCAAAGAAAAAAGCACAAGGTGTTAAATCACAACATCTCGGTGGCCAATTGTGATCACCTCTTCGAGATATAACACGGTCCAGGAACTTTTTCCGTAAAGATCGTTGCTTGTGTGGCACGTAACGCCGTCTTATTGAAAATAAACGTTGTCCAGATAAATACCATCCGATTCCGGCCATAAAAAATTGTTGGTTATTTAATGGTTAATGGTTGTAAAGGGTTAAGGTATGGCCCTTTAGCACTGCGACCATATTGATCTATTGTGCACCCTATGCTGTCTATTGACTGTTAAGTATGCTTATGAATTGTACCAGCTCCTTCTGAGGGAGTGATTGAAGGTCTTCATCTGTAAGCATGAACTTATTTAAAAACCTTTTCCTTCTATGCGTCAACCCCGGACATTCGATAATGAGATGTTCTATAGACTCCTCATCTTCGCAGCAAAATCTGCAGGTGCTGGTGTTAGCAATGCCTAATTTATGTAAGTGTTTGTTGCAGGTGAAGTGACCCGTGAGGGCGCCTGTGAGAGTGCGAATGCTCTTTTTGTTTAACGTGAGGATCATGTTAGCTCTTTTAGCGTTGAAACTTAGTAACTTTTTGGAGTGTCTAAGACCCTCTACGTTGTTCCAATGCTGATTTAATAGAGTTTTGGCCCAGTATTTTACTTTTTGTTTCAGGTTGTTTTTGTTGAATCCGAACATAGGACTAGGTCCGATGAAGTTTTCATCTGCCCCTTTTTTGGCTTGAAAGTCTGCCTTTTCGTTGCCGTCATATCCCTCATGTCCCGGTAGCCAAGTTAATGAAACATTGTTTTTGGATGCCAGGTTATTGAGTGCCTTGTGGCATTCTAAGAGGGTTTTTGAATTGTAGGTATAGCTATCTAAAGCTTTTAGAACTGATTGGCTGTCCGAGAGTATTTTGATCTTTACTCTCTTGTGGTTTTTACGTTGCATGGTGTTTGCTGCTTCCATTATTGCGTATAGTTCCGCTTGGAAGATAGTGGTGAGAGTGTATGATTTGTGGATTCTGGGCCCCACTACTCCTGCTCCTACACCATAAGGTGTTTTTGATCCATCAGTGTACCATTTTTGTGAATCATCTTTCATCCATTTCGGGTTTGTTTCCCACTCGATCCTCTCAGGAAAGGTAACTGTGTATCCTTTTGTGAAACAGAGGGTTGGGTCAATGTGGTCTGAAACTTGAGCCATGCTTATGGTGTTTTTGATTTTATTTAGGATATTTAGGTGACCGGTGAGGTTGCCCAATTTGAAATTTTCTTTCATGTGTAGCATGAGTGCTTGCGTAGCTGCTTTCCCTTGGATTGCTATATGAAGTGGTGGGAGATTAAGGAGTGCTTCCATGCCAGCTGTTGGGGTAGTTCTCATAGCCCCTGTGATGCATAGGCAAGCAAGCCTTTGTACTTTTCCCAGTTTGGTTATCGCTGTTTTTTGGATAGATTTGCGCCACCATACTAGTGCCCCATACAGTATGATTGGTCTAACCATTTGGGTGTATATCCAGAGGGCCATACTAGGGCTGAGGCCCCAGGATCTCCCTAGTAATTGTTTGTTTGTCCAAAAGGATTTTGTGGCTTTTTTTGTTATATTATTTATATGTGATTCCCAAGTGAGTTTTTTATCTAAGGTTAAACCTAGATATTTGACCTCTTCCTTTAGTTCTATCACTGTTTCATTTATTTTCAATGCAGGGAACTCTAACTTTCTTTTTCTTGTGAAGGGGATTATTGTGGTTTTGTTAGGGCTGATCGACAGCCCCTCCTTTTTACACCATTCCCATGTTGCGTTCAAGGCATTTTGCATTAGGTCTGTTAGTGTCATTTCATGGTTGCCTTTTATTATAACAGATATGTCATCTGCATAACCAATGGTTATAAATCCCTTATTGTTTAGGTGCTGCACCAAGTCATCAACTAGTAGGGACCGTAGCAGTGGAGAAAGAACTCCTCCTTGCGGACATCCCTTTACTGTTATGACATTAAGTTCAGCTTGGCCTAACGAGGCTTTAATAATCCTCTGATTAAGCATTTGGCTTATCCAATGTGTTAATATTGGGTTAGCACCTCTTTTCTTGAGTGCTGTTTCCATGGATTTGTAATTTGCGTTGTCGAAGGCTCCCTCTATGTCCATAAAGGAACATAGGGCTATTTCTTTTTGATTTAGAGCCTTTTCTATATTGACAACGAGTGTGTGCAGTCCTGTGACTGTGGATTTCCCTTTTTGGTAAGCAAATTGCAGCTTATGAAGGGGTTTTTTGAAGATTACTTCTTCTCTTAGATGGTATTCAAGTAGTTTTTCCATTATCTTTAACATGAACGACGATAGACTGATTGGTCTGTAAGATTTTGGAGAATCAGGGGGTTTGTTACCTCCCTTAGGAATAAATATTACCTTCACTTTCCTCCATATCTTTGGAATGTATTCCAATATTAGACTAGCTCTGAAGATTTTCACCATGGCTCGGATCAGTTCCACAGTGCCTTTGGATAGAAGTGCTGGGAATATTCCATCCGGCCCTGGTGATTTAAAGGGTTTAAAGGAGTTAATTGCCCACTCTACCCTTTCGCAATTTATGATTTTATTGACAAATGAGACCGTCGATCTCCGTTGATGGTGAGTTACCATGTCTAGACTATTGTCGATTGATGGGTCATGACTTTTACAATCTGGGAAGTGAGTCTTTGGAAGAAGCTCTAGTGTTTCTACGAATGTGTTGGTAATAGTTCCGTTTGGACCTTTTAGTGTGCCTATGGGACTTGAGTCACCTTTGGAAAGTGATTTTTGGATTCTAGCTGTTGCTGGAGTATCTTTTAGATCCTCGCAGAAGTTTTTCCAAGAGTTTCGTTTGGATTTCCTTAGTTCTTTGTTATAGTTAGTTAGGGATTTCCTATATTCGTCCCATTTGTTTGTTTTCTTTGCAGTGTTGAATAGTTTTCTCGTTGCTTTCCGAAGTTTGTCAAGTTCGTTGTTCCACCAGGGAACCCTCTTCGTGGAGGATTTCATTTTTAGTGGACAACAGTCTTGATATGAGGCCATGATTGAGTCAGTCATGTCTGTTACTGCCTCTTCTAGCTCCTCTGTTGATGTTATTTTGCTTACGCTGTTATTAAGCTTAGCTGAAAGACATTCATTGTATCTTTTCCAGTTTGCTGTTTTTGGGCTTCTGTAAAATGTGGAGAACTTTACCCACCCCATGTAGGTCAAAGAGTATGTGTTTGTGGTCAGAAATTGAGTCCTCATCCGAGACGCTCCAGTTACTGATCATATTCAAAGATTTGTTAGTAATTAGAGTTAAATCGAGTACCTCTTGTCGTATTGCGTTTACAAAAGTGGGTTTATTACCCCTGTTTTCTACTGTTATATTACTAAGTAATAAAAATTCAAGGAGTGACACACCTCTGTTGTTTGTATTCGTGCTTCCCCATGCCACATTGTGGGAGTTTGCGTCGCATCCAATTATGAGGGTTTGATTGTGGGTTTGGCAATACTCCACTAGGCCTCTGATTTTCTCTGGTGGTACTATGTCGGCGTCTCCGGGGAAATAAGCTGAGGCGATTACGACCTCTCTCTTGCTTCCACCAAACTCCGCTTCGACCAGTATTGTTGATGTGTCGCCATCCATGAATTCTGTGAATGGCAAGAATTTAATATTGGTATCTATGATTATCGCAGCCCTAGGTTTGACAGCGCTTTTGTCATAAATTACCTGTGTGTTTTGGACATTGAGGCCTTGAGGACGGCCTCTGTAGATCCAGGGCTCTTGGATCAGCCCTATGTTAATACCTCCGGCAAGTCTTCTGCTAAGCTCAGTGGTAGCAGCCTTAGCATGGTGAAGATTTGCCTGGAGGCACCTCATTTTGTAGGTTGGTTTTCGGAGTCTTTGGGAGGACTTTCATCCTCTTCTTGTAACTCCACTGCCTCCATTTGGTCAACTAACTCTTCGGTTGTTATGTTTTCAGATTTCAGCCTGAGGGTCACTTGGATGAAACGGTAGTTTACTCTACCATTGTACTCCTTCAGGCTGGCGGCTGATTTTTGATCTACCGCTACGACTAGCGTTACGTTGGAGCCTCTTTCGGTTCTTTTTAGCAGGCGCCAGGAAGCAACATTGAGGCCTTTATTCTGCCCCTGCACAAAGTCCAGTATCTTGGCTGTCTCGACTTTGACTGAGTTGGGAAAGTACCCCACTGCGATCCGAGAGAGGAATTTTGGATTCCTCTGTGGCCCACAGTGTTGCACCCTCCCACGGCGACGCATTTGAAATGACCGCTTTGACCCATTACGCCGATGTGCTCTCCTTACAATGCAGGACAAGGTATCCTGCCTTGTAAGTAGTGCCCAAGAACGCTGGTTTTGTGGCCATGTTTTTCCCCGCCAGTATTTTGTCTAACAGGAGTTGTTGGATGGAGTCCATTTGTTCGGTTGTCAGTACCGTATTGGGGTAGTCCCTAGCAAGTACTGCCAACCTGACTCCTGTTGTTACGTCTTTGTATGTGGCAGTGGGCTGCCACTTTTTGCTCCTTAGAGCTGCGTCTTTCGATGTGGACGGACCATCATCTTTAGGCTGCTTTTTTGCTGTTGCTTCGGGTGGTGTGTCCTCAACCGACCTTAGTCGTTTCGGCCCCGTCGTTGTTCTTCCGGTGTTTTTGCTCATGGGCTCCAGCGCCTTAGCATATGCTTCTTCTCTGGTTAACCCTTTTTTAGGAAGTGTGCAAGTCTTCTCCTGCCCGCACCACTGAACTTTCGGTGTTTGGAGTAGTCTCGGCAGTTCTCACGCCTTCAACTGCGGACCGTTCCTCCTTATTAGTTTGAGGCATGGTGGCCTCTTCCTGTTGAGGTGTGACCGCCTCTGTTTTTTGAGGTTTTTTGTTAGCCTCTTGGTTGAAGCCTTCTTGGCCGCTTCCGCCATTTTTTGTTTTTTCTTTGCTGGTATTAATTTTGTTCCCACGAGTAAAGGGGTATATCGGTCACCTGCGCCAGTGCCCCGGTAGCGCAGGAAGACATTTTTGAAATGGGGTCTCGCCAGGGCGCCCCAAGTCCGCATACTAGCGACTAGATCCCCCTCTAGCCAAGCATCCCTCAGCGTATGCTGTTCCACCTTGGATTGGGGATTTATACTTACCCAAGGAAGTTTACTCTTCCCGCCCGACTATATTAGCCAGGACCCCAACAGAGACCAGAGACATGACCGTGCTGGGGTATCCTGTTTCCAGTGGCCACCACGGGGAGGAATAGTCGCACTTCCGACAGTCTTGCAGTTACGGCACAAAGTCCACGAAGGCCTTTGCGTTGTTCCCCCTACAAAGACTGCCAGCAATGAC